>KZ061871.1:0-101939 GCA_002091835.1 Anopheles maculatus
TAAAGAAGGAGAAGCGGAGAGAGAACTGGGCTTCAACATTCGCCACCTGCATCCTGCCAGTAGCAGCTTGTGTGTGTACGTGTAAACAGACGCAATGCCGCTTATGCTATTCTATACACTTCGCCAACTATGACAATAAACGCAAACCTCATGGATTAACTTTAATATAAATGTGAGATTAAACTCTACAACAGGAAATTTTTCTACGCGTTCATCACTCATCCTCTATAAATTTAGTGAAATATGTCTAGGAATTTATGAGACGTATGTTAGACTTAGACATGCGCTATGAAATCTTTTCTTTTATAGATCAGGTGTTCCTCAAAGAATTAATCTAGAACATTCTGTTCTATGAATGATGAGTCGTTTGTGATTCGTGACGTTGATTTCCTAAAGTATGACGTTGCTTTCCTAATGTAAAATATATTAAAATATGTAGTGATGCCAGAAACTCGTAATCTCTACAAAAAATCCTTAAACGGGCGCCAACTCGAACATAGAACCGAGATATGAGACATGGATGTATTATGATAATGTTTTGATGATTATTTATGATCATTTGAAGCTTATCGTCACCAGTGGCAAACAGCGACAACTGGCGCTGGAACTAGATGATCCAACGTTGAATAAAATCCTCGACTACTCTGTAGTCAGATCTGTATTTGAGTATGAATCCCTAGTGCGATGACTTGTGGCTGTTCGATGCCTTGCGCATCTGGATTCCATCTAGCGAAAATTTACGAGGTTTACTCTACGTTCATGTTGGATTACTTCGTCGAATTACAGAGGCTAATGGCTGGAGGCCAGCTCTGCTCTCCACGATTTACCTGTACAGAATTGTAGGAGGGAGCACTCTTTGCTAGGAGATTACTCAACATAGAAAAAACCCGTTTCCATTCTGGTTCCTCTGATCACCGCCATTTATTGTGTCGCGAATTGAATGTCGTGTTTGATCGTTACTAGTCTAGCTTCACTCTCTTTGCATTTTTAATTTTTTTTTTTGCATAACTAAAAGTCCTGGCAGGAAAGTAGAAGTTAATCGCCGAGAAGTGCTTTGGGGAATCAATGCGACCATCGAGGAGTCCCGCAAAGAAGGATAGTCTGGATTTTCCTAAGGAAGCATATTAAGCAACTTACACCTGGTTCGGTACTGTAGTCTCCGATTCCAGGATCGAAGCGCAAATCGCTTAAGTTTGATCTGGATGGTCCCTAAACGTACCTGGTGTCGTGCGTGCTGTTTGTGTCTTGAAGCTAACGAGTTATATTGTAGACCAAGATCCTTGAAGGAAAGCCTCGTGTCAAGTAAGCCCCCACATCTTTGACACACTGTTTCCTCTGCAAGGCTATTCCATCTTGTACCAAGTTGTAGGTTGACTCGCGAGCAGCTAAAAGTGATCTTTACACATTTGTTTGCGAAGAGCCTTAAGGAATTCGCTTGATGACGCCTGCAGACGGGTGTGGTGGTCGTGTACGCAAATTATGCGAAAGATTTTTACGTTATCCGGAAATAGGAGACGGTTGACGAGATAACTGGCCTGCCGGACACCTCAAGATTACATGAATCGACTTGTAATGTAAGCTTTACAGAGTAATATTGATCTTTAAAGGTATGATATCTTATTCACAGCATCATGGGTTTACGAAGTCTAAGCGTGTCAAGTATAGCAAGCCGGATAGAATGCGATACGCTATTGAATGTCGCCTAAATAGATTGTGTTCACCTGGAAAACAGCATCTAGAAGCTTGTAATAGTGTTAAGAGGATTTGAAATGTGATTAAAAATTTAAAGTTCAATCTATTTTGTTTGCAAAGCTATAATTTCTCCAGGTCTCTTAAACTTGACGATATTTTGTTGGTAGTTTTTGAATGACTTAAACTGTGATATTGAACCGACAAAAAAACATCCAAAAACGGTAGAAAAATAACTCGAACTTTTTGATGTGGTCAGAGCTGGAAAGTTTGACAGGAATGTTCAATTAACATTTTTCTTTCTTCTTTTCCATTTTTGCCCACTTTCTTTCATAACCAGGTAGCACAACGGGTAGAGCCACGGATCCGGCCGCTTCCGGTGTATGCCGGTGTGACGCAACAGCAAAACAAAACCCGAAATATGACAATCAAATTCGACCGCCACTGGTCCGATAGTGTAGCCGCACAGCAAAGTTATCGTCAGACGGTGGCCGGCTTACAGGTCGGTGTGTTTGAGAACGAAATCACGTGAACGTGGTGGGCTGTCGATCAACAGTTATTCGCTTTTTTTGTGTGTGTGTGCTGTATATCGTCCCTTCTGCACCAAGTTACCTTCGATTAATCGCACACGTTCGGCAATGGAGCTGGGGTTGCCGCGATTTCCACTAAACAACAAATCCCCTGTGCACGGGTGCGTGACCGCTACCTTTTGTTGACGACCGCCCCTTCGGAACCGAAAGGTGAAAGTGTGCAAACAGTGTAAACGTAGTGGGAAAACAAACTTCGTGTGGCCAACTTCCGGCACCGTTGAAGCGTGCGCGCGCGCCGGTAAAATAGATTCGAAGCAAAACAGAAAATAATGACAGTTAGCTTTAACCGTGCGGGTAGACAGTTTGGTGTGTGGTTGTGGTCCGTTGGTGTCCTGCTGGCAGGAAGTCAACTTGTGGTGTTGGTGGCCGGTGGTCCCAGCGTTGCGGTTACAACGCTTTCCAATGTGATTGTCCCGACCGGTGGAAAGTTGGGCGCGTTGACGCCGGACGCTAGTAACAATGCGTCGACGCTGGACGCTGGCATCGGCAACGGAACCGACCGGCAACGTGAGGAGCTGCTACGTGAGGACGGGCAGTTGGAAACGGGCACGGTGCCGGTGATAGAGCTGAAACGGGGCCAATGTCGGTGCTGGAATTCGACCGAGGAAGCCTTGGGCGAGGTGCAGTGTCGCTGCCTGGGACAATCGATCGTCCGCGTGCCCCAGAAGCTGACCGGCATGCAGCGGCTAACGCTGGAAAAGGTCGGCATTAAGCGATTGCGTACGAACGCGCTGACGGTGTATGCGGACACGCTGCAGGATCTGTTCTTCATCTACCTGCGGGAATTCCATCGTATCGAGCCGGCCGCCTTTTCCCGGTTACGCCATCTTCGGACGCTGTACATTGCACACGCACCGAAACTCGAATTTCTACCGGCGGATGTGTTTGAAGGAATTTCGATGAAGCTGAAAACGCTGTAAGTATGATTAAATTGTACCGTGATGGGATTTTCTGTCTTTATTTTTAATATTTTTCACGGATGCGAATGTCGCGTAAAGCGAAACAAACAGGTTAACTGGTAACTGAAGAGCAAAATTGTTTAGAGTTATGGTAATGGTTGTACGACATAAAATGGTTTTGAGTCGTTATTAAATCTTCCAAGGAGAAGAAACACGATTATCATGATTTTGATAGCAAGACAATCGTTTTAAGTACTGATGAAACGTAAAGTGAATGATCTTTATTTTAATGCTTCAAAAAACAAACGTTCCAATGATTCTATAATAATTTCACCAGAACATAAATACGCTTCATCCACTTTCCTTTGCCTCGAGATTTATTACAGCACGCACAGAAAAGGTAAAAGCAGAAAAAGCCCCCGAAATTCAATTTAGCTTTTACGTTTTCATTTTCGGTGAAAATTTAATTCTTTAAAGCACACCCCAACAGGGCAGACCGTCGTGTATCGTGTGACGTTGTTTTTGCGTGAATCTCGCGAAAAATATTTTGACAACGAAGCAGTGTGCTTCACCTTCAACCGTCTGGACCGGGTCCGGTGGTGATTTGTTAGGTTACAAATTTAACTTTTGCGATTTGTAAAACTTTGTCCACCGTGAAACTTTTGAAGTTGAAATTGATAAATACCTGCTGGGTAGGTGTTGTGGAAGAGGATGGGAAAAACAATGTCAGTGGGCTAGAACTTACGAAGAGTAGTTATGTGTTCCTTTGAGTTTGATTGGAATTTCAGGTTAAGTATGGTTGAATGTTATTTTTAACTACAGATTCTTTCCATGATTTCTGAGCTCCTGGTTGTAATACCTAGCTCCTTGGTGAAGCTCTGAGAGTGATCGGTAACTCGGTGTTTTATGATTGAAAAAGTTTGGAATCTAAGACAAATTTTAATATTACTTTGTTGTTAAAACATCAATACTCCTTCACAAGTTTGGTGATGAAAATAAGACGTCGCAGCCGTCATTTTCGAAAAAAGCAATTACATTTATGCGTTCTTTCATGATTATTTAATTAAGATGGCCTTACGCATTACTCAAGACTAAAATACGTTACGTTAGTGATTGTATGATAAACTAAATGCATTTTGTAATTTATTCCTGAATTCTTGTAACAGCTTTTGATTTTGCAAATAACTATTTCCAACTTGGGGTTTTTAGTTTATTTTTTAATTGATGAAATTTAAGACTCCTAACAAATTTAACCGGGGCGGCCCGGTGGTAGATGCGACAGCGGCGCAGGTCTTCACACGGCAGGACCGGGGTTCAAGTCTCATCTGGGCAGTTCTCCCATAGGCCAGACTGACTATCCAACTATGCGGTAACAATAAGTCTAATAAGCCAGAAATGGCAGGCATGACCTAAGAGGTTGTTAGGCCAAGAAAGAAGAACAAATTTAATGAGCATTATGGTCTGCATGTTCTCATAGAGTAAAACAAAAAAAACCCATTGGGCATATTCGGCACTTATTTTTCTTCTTCTTCTTCTTCTGTGGCACTACAACCTCTGTAGGTCTTGGCCTGCTATTGCTAGCTTTTTATGACTTGTTTTAACCCGTAGCTGAATAGTCAGTCAGCCCCATATTCAGCATTTACTGGGATGCCTTTCTACATTTTTACCTTGAAACTGGGGCAAATTTGTTGTTGTGAAATTGTTCTACTTAATTTCAACATTGAACTATGCTAAAGGCAAAATATTAACTGTTAAGGTATAATATTTTCTCATTAAGAATAAACCGGCCATAGAAATACCCCAATATACAATTCATCCTTATAAAAAATAACCATAGGTTTCATAATAAGTTCAACTAACGCAGTTTTATGCGAGAGTGGGCAGCTACCTCTCGAACACGTAATAGCATTAAGAGTTGTCAACGCAGGAGCAAGATTATATGAAAAAAGAACTGGTAATAGAACCGCATTTGGAAAAAGCAAACAACCTACTTAATGTACTCATAGGGCACAATATTCCAATAATATCTAAATTCTCTACTGATGGCTAAGTAGAACATCACTCTGCAGGTTGTGGAATAACATCTTCCAATACAAGCTGTAGTCATGTTCAAGCGATCGACACCATCACGAAAGCCAGAAGGCTTGTCCGCTGTTGGATACCAAGAAACATAGGTATAAATGGGAACGAAAAAGCTGACCGTCTCGCAAACGAGGGTAGACGTGATTTGTATCAAGTAGATGGCACCATCTCCAGAGCCGATGTCTGGTGCAAAGCGGTGGTACAACAAAGCTGGCAAAATATATGGAATTCATCAACCTTTGGCAACCTGAAAAAGATCAAGCAGACGGTGGCGCCTTGGATCGATCAACCGAACCAACAGGATCAAAGAGTAATCAAAAGACTGAGAATTGAACATACGCGTTTGACCCACACACACCGGTTGAGGAAGGAATCACCGTTGTTATGTCCGTTCGGTGGCCTTGAGGCATCTTTTGATGGAATGCCATGGATACTCCAATGAAAAGAAAATACACAACCTAAGTGAGCACTTGGCTGTTGTGCTCTTCAACAACATCGAAAAGACAAAAAAAAGTTTCTTTTGAATTTCTTAAAAGATGCAAACTTATATTCTGACATTTAATTGTATTTTCTTATTACTCTAATCTTATAATCTATTAAATACAGAGAAATTGCCGGGTAATTTATGATAAGAGAGGCGAATGCAAAAAGCCTCGTAAAAAAAAATTACAACACCAGCATTGAGAATAAACAAAGATGCGAATTTAGAAAACAATCGATGAATGTGTTTTGATAGTCTTCAAATGGTTGTAACTTTCAAATCTGTTACACCGGATATTCATATTTTTTACGTTTACACGAAAGCGTCGGACGACTGTTGGCTCTGGACTGACGTCCTATACTTAGCATTTTTAATTTTATCGACAGATTCCGGAGCAAATCATGGGAGCAATTGTTACAGGAAATTCCTGCCGATAATGCATCTACTCGCTTTGTTTACCTAAATTTTGATTGGTTTATATAAGTGGAAAGATTTCAAAAGAATTTAATATATCTGTTTGCTTAAGCTTTGATTGATGCTACAGTATGGAAATTATCAAATGTATTCGACCTTCTTGTTTGCCTGAAAATAGATTGGGCGTGTGTTTGGCTAAAATTTTCAGTATAGATAATTCTATGAATGCAGCTCTTATCGTTATTTGTGCCTGCAGTCATTGCGCAAAATTATGCATAATTGAGGGAACCAAATTTAGTGGAGTTGATATATGGTATTTTCCATGATGGTCTATGTGAGAGCTAAATGTGGTTTATTTGGTTTTAATTTGCAGTGTTCTATTGAGTGTCACGTGATCTGCAGGCCGAAATTTCATGTTTGCATTCAATGCATTTAATTTGTATGAAATGCGTTTTTTTAGCTTTTATGCGAATAGATCAAACAACAGCTGAAAAAGTGGTATGGATGTCATATGCTATAACGCTATTTGGATGTTTCGCACGTTTCATGGTGAAAGTTTAAATAATTTTTTTGAGTTTTTCGTACAAATTTCGTAAAAAGCAAGCAAGCCAAAAAAAACTGTTGCAATAACGCGTGGTTTCAAAAGCTCTACGTTATTTAATGACATCTTATATTTCAAATTGTGAAGAAATTACTTGCCAATATGCACAGATTTAACAGTTTTTCTATTTTTTGTACTTCAATTTTTACCTTTTCAAAGGTACTAGGCGTCTCCATAACGATGTATAATTTAAAGACTTACTTTCTGTTCCTTTGGCACTGCAGGCCATAGAGGTATTTTTCCAGTCTTTTTCGACTTTTTTTTATTATTATTTAAAGCTGAATAGTCAGTCATTGACGAGTATGTGCAGTGTAATGCTTAGGATGGGATTTGATACCAACCTTATCGCATAAAATATTGACTACTAGTTGAACTTGACAGATCTGTATGATTGTGGATCGCTTTTTGTCATGACTATGGTACGATCTCTTTACGAGCTTTGAGATTCGGGAACACCTTGTCAAATTATACCATTTTTCGTCTATTGTTGGAAGTTGCCTGTTAGCTATGTCCTTCGATTCATTACTACGCGGTAAGACGATAGCACGTACGGATTGCTTCAAGGCAAATCAAGATTTATTTATATATCCTCCAATTCTAACGTATCTCCCAGCATCCTTGATAAAACAAACAAAAGCCTTTAACTTATTTTGTTAAGTTGTTACTCGCCTTTTGAATGTTTGCCGACATACACAAAATTAATATTTTGACAAATGTGTGAGCTAAAACGTAATAATTTATTGTTAATTTACGTTAGAAGATTATGGGAAAATCTCGAATGTTTTCAAGACGCTTATAAATTACATGCAGCAAAATTACTATCTTTATTAGGGGGTCAACCAAATTAAATGCCGACATTAAATCCCATTCTGACAACGTATCCGAAAATTACGAGGAACTCACTGTTTAGGTAAGATTAATTGATGTCCAGAAAGATCAATGTCAAGATCTGAGGTTTAGGTAGAGGTTATACATTGATTGGAAATGCATTTGTTTACATTATTTTACAAAAATAATTTTATCCCGATTGTTGTTCTAAAAAAACCCATAGAGCGCTCTCAGTTATCGTTTATCTTGTTTTTGTCTATTCTTAGGTTTTTGATTCTAATATATTGATTTGGTAATTTTATAAAGAAAATAGTTTTGTGAAATACATCATGGATATTGGTAAAATTTTGTCATGAATGATTATACCTACGATAAATATCGAAACCAGTAGTTTCAAAAAAGAACATGAAGGTGGTCCTATTATTTTGTCCATCACTGTATGTGCAAGAAATTAACCAAGTTTTTTCAAGACAACTTGTTTGAATAATTTTAGGGTTTATTTTAGAAAAAAGGTTAGGTACTTAACACACAAAATTATATATATTTAATTATATGTATTTAACATAATCCAACGTCTTAAATTAGAGCTTGGTCTTGTAACAAAAATAAACACAAATTTAAATGCCTTAAACTTCTATCTAGTTTGGTCTAAAAAAAACTATTTGATGTAAGAAACAGCAAACATTTGAAGTAAGTTACATTCAAATAACAACATTTTCAATGAAATGTCATAAAATCCAAACACTGGATTATAAAATTTCACGAGAAATTAAAGAGAATAAAGAAATTGAAGATAGAGAAGAATAAAAGGAAAATATAAATTCTTCTATATAATTCATTGTTTAAGCACTCAAAAATTGCATTAATTTTTTTTTGTAAATTATTTAACTTAATTTGAAATGCGGTGGTCGATGCGACAGCGGCGCCGGTCTTTACACTGCAAGAACGGGGTTCAAGTCGCATCTGGGCCGTTCTCCCATAGTGAGGACTGACTATCCAACTATGCGGTAACAATAAGTCTAGTAAGCCAGAAATGGCAGGCATAACCTAAGAGGTCGTTAGGCCAAGAAAGAAGAAGAAGTTACGTCAAATAAATTAAGTCAAATTTTAGAAAGTATCTAAAAATATTATAAACGTTTGAGAATGTAATTTAACTAGACTAAATAATTTGACTTGTTGAAAAAATTTGATTATTATGTAGAAATGGCGCAGACCCATCACCTTCCTTAGTTGTAGTGTTAAAGGTGAAAGAAAACTTTTCTTAATCCAGTAGAGTGAGAGAGAGAGAGAGAGAGAGAAAGCGCGGAGCAGAGAGAAAGGAGGTGACTTTCGAAAAGATAATAAAATCAGGCAAGCGATGCGCCTTACCGTGGACAAATAACGCTGGTCTAATAATTACGAGGATTATTTATTTTCCTTTGGCGCTAATCAAGCTGTCAAAACAATGTTCCAGTAATCTGTTACCAACCGAAAATCAGTCTAATTAAGAACGATCAACGAACTGTGTCGGGCCAACGTTGTGCCTTAATCCCGCCGAGCGAAAGGCCGTGTGGCGTTGTAATGTAATTGAAAGCATTTGATGGAAGAGTTTAAATTGAAACAAATTATGTTTATTGAAATACGGGAAAGTAACACAAGGAAGCAGCAGAGGTTTTGATGCTGTTTACGTAGCTCTTAACTGGCAGCAGTAGGAAATCGTAGTGCACAAGCAGTACACAGGAAAGGTCCTTGAAAGGTGAATTAAAATTGTTATAGGCCACTGTGAGCGCAGAAGTTTTGCCAATCTATTTAGATTAACGATAGAAAGCTTTCAATGAAAGAAACTTCTTTCACAATAAAAATTAATGAGCTGTACAATCAACTCATTTAACTTGAAATTAATTTTAATACCTTAGAATTTAGTCGATATCTATGGGATTAAAGAACATAAATGCTTTGATGTAAACCGTTCGTTGTGGTATCATATAATTAAATTCCTAATCGCATATATCTCACGCCATTCAAAAAGTGCACTCATACGTATAACTATCACATATTGATTTCTTGTTTCGTGTGTTTGTTTTTTGTTGTTGTAAAGTTCATTAGAAACATTCTACCGACCACACAATATCGGAAGGGTTTACTGATTTATTAACTCTTTCCTCTCGTACTGTATTGAATTTTCCACATATCCCATGGCAACGGACACTCGCACCGGGAAACTAGGCGGATTATACACAGCGGACTGCTCGCCGTGCCTGACCTGCGCGTTCTCTCCGACCACATAATAATGCATATGGTGTGAGTAGTAGCAAAACCATCGTGAAACCATGAACATCGATTACAATTTGTTATGCTTCCGTGAGAACTGTGTTGCATGCGTGTTGTGTGTACCTGCTTCGGGATGTGGCTAAGGGGACGACCCAGACATTAACAGCTGAACGTTGGGCTGGGGACGTTGTTTTCAAAATCGCCGTCATTCACCACCATTCATCCCATGTTTAATGCTTTCCAATCGCTGGCCACAAGGTTAGCGACTGTCCAGGGGAACTATTTTAAGAACGCTCTACTGTTTCGATCGCATTTCATCAACTCTTCCATCATCGGCATCACCATCATCATCATCGTCATCATCATCATCGGCATGATTATCATCGCCTGGTGGTATAAGGCATAACATAAACAATTCTAACTGTTCCGTAAACTTTCACATCGCACAATATGTGATGAGTTTACGCCAAGGCATTAAACACTCGGAGGCGTATTGAGTCAGTAACACATTGATGTACAAGAGTGTTCCTAGCGCACGCATTGAAAATCGCATGTATTTATGTATTAATGCTTCCCCATCCCACCTTCTGCAGTGATTTGGATGGAAATCAGATTCGTGAAATTTACGAACGATCGATACAACTGAAGACTGACGAGCTGTAAGTATTTTCGGATCAGGCGTACAACGGTTTGCGGTAAAAAGAATCGGGTGGCTACTGAATGGTTTTAATGCATTTGCAGAATTCTCGATAATAATGCCCTTACGGAGATTCACGGATCGGCTTTCCATGGATCGCAGATAGCTAAATTGTAAGTAGCGTTAACCTCGTTCGTATGCTTCCTTACCAAACGGTTGGTTTGTTCTTCCTGTTGCAGGAGTATTAAAATGAACTACAAGCTGAAAGAAATCCACGAAAAAGCATTTGTCGGCATAAGTAATATAAGAGAGCTGTAAGTAGAAACGACGCAATTGGCCATCAATCCACATCTACAACAACATGTGTTTGCTTTTGTTTGTAGTGATCTATCGGGGACTGCGATTGAAGAGCTGCCTACGGAGGGTTTAGCAGAGCTGGAAACTCTGCGCATACAGCACACACACTCACTAAAAACTATTCCATCGGTGTACAATTTCAAGGTAGGAAAAGCGTAAACATTGGTCTGGGATAGCATGGAATGTGTATTGACATTGGGTAAATGAAGTAGGAACAACATTTCAATTAGATGTTGAATCCAAGAAAAAAGAAGCATGAAATTAATTTCAACAATCAGTTCCACAGCAATTACACAATCCTTGAATGAAGCGCGAACGTGCCAAAGCAACTGTAGCAAGCCAGACTTGCAGCCCACTAACAGACACAATCTCAAGGGCTTTCACTTCCCAAGCTGCTTTCATTCCATCCGTCAAAAGTTGAACATTACTTTGCGGAGGTTGATTCATTAGAACATTAAATTATAACTTCTTGTGCACTTATCGCTCCCCTTTCATCCGCAGAACTTACGGACCGCGTACCTTACCCACTCGTTTCACTGCTGTGCGTTCAAGTTCCCGGCCCGTCACGACCCGGACGCACACGAGCGCAATCTGAAAAAGTTCTACGAAGTGCAGCATCGGTGCATCGCGAACGGCTACTCAACGCCACACTTCAAGATGGAGGTGGCATCCAGTGCCGAAACGCCGCTCGTACTCGAGGCGGACGGGTCGGACCGTGTCCCGGAGCGTGATGGTCGCGCTCGCCGTTCGCCGGACTTTCGCAGCTGGTTTAGGCTTACGGCGAGTGAGGAGACGGATGAGCGGCCGGCTAGAAATGAGGCGCTGCAGAAGGGGATCGATCTGTCGGATAAGCGGATGGGTGAAATAGTGGAGGATAGCTATCTGCTGCCTATTACCGGGCATCCGGTGGATGATGCGGGTGACCAGACGATGGGCGGTGGACTGTACACGGAGAATCCGCTGTTGGGCGAGTTTCACGAGACGGTGGCACAAATTTCATCGATGGAAGCACTGTGCGGTAATTTGACGCCGATGTAAGTAGTGCTTCGGATCTATTGAACATTGTGTAGCTATTGTTGATGTGATGTAGGGGCTCGTCTATTGACTGTGTAGCTATTAATGATGTGATGTAATGATGTGCTGTAGCTGGAATAATGTATTAGTTTTGAGAGTACAAATAACGCAACAGCTGTCTGAGAAGAAGATGAAAAAATCGTAACTAGGGATTTATATATTTTTTTTTAATTTATTGATAAAAATGAAATGCCATTTGGGCAATACAGAGATAATTTTAAGGTAAAGTATCAATAGTGTTTTAAATCTTGTTTCAAAAACTTAAAAAACTGCTGAATAGATACACTCTAAATGGAGTACTAAAGGAAAAAGTAACCAATAATAGCAGAAAGAAAAACTAGGTTCAAATAACACGAAATTGGAGAAAATAACACGAAGTTGGATAAGAGAAAATAGGGAACAGGGGAATTAAGGAATAATAAAAGACGATAGTCGCGCACGGAAGAAATACAAAAGATGAAAATTTGAAATGACCAGAAGAAGCATTGAAACGCCTGAAACCAGTATGTAATTAGTCATTTGAGTCAAAGACTGTGGAGTATAGAGGAATCGTTAAAGGTTTTCAAGGAAGATGGGGACGTGTAGAAGATGAAAGGACTTCAAGAAGCAGGCCAGCGATAAATACAGTTTAGATTTGAAAGCTCCTAGATTCTAGTGAAGGAAGCTCCAAAAGTTCTACAGACTAGTACAAGGATAATGAATGCGCCTAATTGCAATCTAAGTGAAGACTTTTTGCACCCTCTCAACTTGGGCAGTAAAAACAATGCCTAAACGGCTGCATAAAACACTGACACACTCTAGTCGGGTGGTCACAGTACGAACGCTATAGATAATTTTTGAATCAGACCAAGAGAACAAAAGACCGAGTTTGCTAAGCTCGAGATGTGCTCAGGAAAAAGGAGCTAGGTGTCAAGAGTTATTCGTGTCTCAATCTTTGGAATTTAGCAATTTGAGCCGTAAGAAAATTTATTAACTGGTCCGTAACACCAGCACACATGAGCGCAATAAAAAGCCGATTTTATCACTATCACTGTAATTTCATTTTATCATTTTATTTCTGTCCTTCTACTAACTATATTAGTTAGGAACACAGGATGTCAGATAGCTTTTCACGCACTAGTATATTAGTATTTATTGGTTATTAAGAAAGACTGATACCAGCAGAGCGACAGAACGTACAAGTCCAAAAGACAAATCTGAAATGGGCAATGGGCATAAGGATTATGCATTACGGCATGCAGGCGATGAACTGAACATCAACGATCGCAGAGGGCCGGGCTTCTGTCATCTTGGTGCATGGTCTTACATCAAACGATTGAGTATTCAGAGGACGAAAATCCCCTTGGCGATTGCGTCGCTGAAGGCTTTCATCTGTGCAATGTGCTTCGGGACTAGCAGAAATGCCGTCAAGAAACGCTAGGGTCACTTCACCGGTTTTTAATATCTAACAGTCCTTATTGTATCGATTTTGAAATTTGTTCCTTTTAACTGATAAGTTTTAGGTAACTTGTGATCAAAGAGTTGTCCTGCTAGTAAAGACACGAGTGGATATATATAAATATATCACCTATCCTAGTTGATCCAGGTTGATCTAAGGCGTAGCAAGCAAAGTTTTTTTGACATGACTTATGTGAATATTATAAGAGTAACAGTGTATGAAGATTGTCTTGACAATACTTAGAAAGAGCAAAGCAAAAAATATCTGTGGAAAACGTTAGTAACGATCGCAACAAAACTGACCAAACTTCTTTTTATTTCCTACAGGATCTTCGATGTAAAGTGCTATCCGATGCCTGACGCATTGAACCCGTGCGAGGACGTCATGGGATCTCATTGGCTCCGCGGTTCCGTGTGGGTGGTAGTACTGTTGGCCGTCTTTGGAAACGTGGCAGTGGTTGTGGTGCTGTTCTCCAACCGTAGCGATCTAACCGTGCCAAAGTTTTTGATCTGCAACTTAGCATTCGCTGACCTTTGCATGGGCCTATACCTGCTCCTAATAGCGTCAATTGATGCTCACTCTATGGGTGAATACTTTAACTATGCATTCGACTGGCAGTACGGTGTTGGATGTAAGGTGGCCGGTTTTCTGACCGTTTTTGCCAGCCACTTGTCCATCTTTACCCTCACAATCGTCACGCTCGAGCGATGGTTTGCGATCACACACGCGATCTATCTTAACCGGCGCATAAAACTGTCGGCGGCCATGTACATCATGGTCGTCGGTTGGGTGTACGCGATCACGATGGCATCGATGCCCCTGTTCGGGATAAGCAACTATTCGTCTACATCGATCTGTCTGCCGATGGAAGCGAGAGATAGTCTGGACATTGCCTATCTGCTTACGGTGCTGGTCGTGAATGGTTGTGGGTTTGTCGTGATCGTCGTCTGTTACGCCCAGATCTATCTTTCGCTGGGTAAGGAAACCCGTCAGGCAGCCCGTACCACACACAGTGGTGAGATGACGGTTGCCAAAAAGATGGCACTGCTGGTGTTTACGAACTTCGCGTGCTGGGCACCGATAGCATTCTTTGGACTGACCGCGATCGCTGGCTATCCTCTGATAGGTGTTAGCAAATCCAAAATCCTGCTAGTATTCTTCTACCCACTCAACTCCTGTGCCAACCCATATCTGTACGCGATTTTGACTGTCCAGTACCGGAAGGATCTCTTCTCCCTGCTCGCAAAGTAAGTGCGCACCATAGCAGCGACAGCAAGCTTGATTTCATCCCGCTCCTCATTAATTTCTTTCTTTTTACCCGCGCTTCCCTTTCCAACTCCTCCAACACAGCTATGGTCTCTGCACGCAACGGGCACAACAGTACAAAATGACCTATTCGATGCCCACCAACACATTCCAGGTTGCACCAGCGCGAGGCTCCGTGAACTACAACAGCAGCAACAACGGTACGCTAACGTCGGCGGCCGGCATGGCGGCACTGGCCAGCACCAACACGGACACGGTCACCACCACGATCACGTGCGGCAGTGTGGTACTGAGCACGAATGGTAATCATGTCAACGGAGCTGTCACCGGTGGAGCTAGCACCAACAACCCTGTCAACGGGACGAACGTAAGAACCAGTGTCGTGGAGGACGAAACATTCCTTTGAGCCGCTGCTGTAACTGACAATACCGTACAAACCGGTTCGCGTTCCCGTACACTGTGCTGGTGTGCTCGTGCTCTCTCTTTTTGTTTTCTCTTTCGGTCGCTAGAGCTCGTGTTAAAGTAAGCGAGATCGATGTGTGCTGCCTGCTCAAGCGAAACAGATTATTTTCTGAGGCAAAAAATCACTGAGAAATTAGTAAACCAAGGAATGAATATCATTGCGTGTACGATTACTGTATGTATACGTGTTTTGTATGTGTGAATGAGCAAGCGAGGTGTTAAGAAAATAGGTGACAAAGAAGCAAAGAAAGTAGATAAGAAATAAAATAATCAACTCTAAGAATACAACGGGAACGAATATTGCAAACTGATCGGAGGAAAAATTATTTTATAAAAAGGAAATTATTTTTATACGAAAGGCTGCTATCAAAAGACATGCTCAGCAAACGAGTGGTATACTTTGTAAACACAAGATGTAAAATATTATAAATGTGATTTAGCCCAAAACCATCCATACCGTGAGATGAGCAGATAAGGGATAAAATATATTATGTTCGTAGTGGTATGAAAGAAGGACAGAAACACAGACACGATTCATGTTTATTGCTGGATATCTTTAATGTAACAATAATACAATCCAACGTGTGTAAAAACAAATTCCAAAAACATGGAATTTGCATCATTTGTGTATAATTTCAACCATACCATGTTATTCCATCGCTTTAATTTAATGTATGAAAAAGAGAAACAAAAACTGAAATAAAAAAAAAGAAACTACTATCGCATCATCCTAAGACTGAATTGGGTGATAAAAGAGAAATTTGTTGAGTACGTTTATTTAACATTCGATTATTTAAATTGAATTTAACTGTTAACAAATTATATAAACAAAACTGACTTTGTTCATTAGTCAACACGATTTCTATCAAACAATTAAAAAAGCTGCCATATTGGTGGAGACGCCTGGTGCTGCACGATACGCTTGTGCGAAATTAATTTTGACTTGCGCTTATGAACGTTGTACTAAATCTAGAACGAGCTTTTTCAAGCGCAAGCTTTATTTGAAAGTTTTGAAATTGAAAACTTTACCCAAACCGGAAAATTTCACTGAAGAACTGAGACAAAATTTTATGTGGTGAATTGCTGACAAAAATGTGGTGAGATTAGCATCTATTAATTGCTTTTTGTGGGGAAAAAGGAAAATAAAAATGATTTTTATTCAAGCGCCCTCTGTGATTATTTTAGAAAGAACTCAATTTATGAAAAGAAACATATTTGAGGAAACAGTATGAACAAATTACTACTTAGATTACTAGTACTTCAAGAGTAAACTTGAAATTATCTCAGCACGAAGTGATTTATGATATTTTTCCTACTAACTGTCTGCACCGGAGCGACTTACATGGTTGGTTTTCTGCTAAGTGACTTAAGAAACTAAAATTGTGTGTCTTTTTAAATTTATATCACACTATTTGTTAGTTTGAATCGCAGCTAAACGAGTGCTAATTGTGAGTCGTTAGTCAGCGCAGATATTGAATGAACCTTTTGAGTGAGCAGTTGTGTTAATTTCTGCAAGTGTTAAGATTGGAATCTCTATAGACTCTCTTTTCTACTGTTTTAAATCTTTGAAATCTTAAACAATTCTAACCTCTTGTTGGTATTTAGAGTTTGAACAAATAATTTCAATAGTCTTTTTAAGTTGTACAAAAGCCTATCGCAACTGGAGAAAGACGAAATCGAGAGACGAAGAGGACAGATCGGTCACTGGACAGACCGAGTTGGAAAGAATCTCGACAAAATATAAAACATGGTCACAAACCTCGTCGTTCATGTTTTAGAGAATGTCCCAGAGACGTTTACTCAGAAAAAGCGGATCACGCCACTTGGAATTATAATTTTTGTCATCATCTGACCGCTACGAGCCCATTAGCAGCTAACGCAAGAATGTTGTTGGCAAACGTATATCTGATCCAATCCTTTATCAGACGCTACAGAGGAATAGCTGCAGAATTTTGAAAGATACTTGAAAAAATTCGAATATTCCTTGACATTAAGGCGTTAAGCCGTCATCATGGAATAAATATATAAATAAATAATTTCGACTATTCCAATAGTCATGGTAAACGTTCTAGCTGGCTGCCCAAGGACCACTCGCAAAATTTGCATGTGCCGTTTGTCTTGGACGGTATCTAGATCTTTCTGTAATTTTTCCACTTTATCCTAACCAATGTCCCGTAATCCCTCAAACATTACTAGTTCATTTTGGAAACTCTGTAGTAGTTTGGTTTTCAATAGCCATCCGATGTCAGTTAACTTTTATTTTAAATTTGTTTCCAATATTACGACTGGACATCCGATGGCAGTTCTTGTATATTTTATCCGTTTTTCGACACTAAAATAATCGACTGGGACTTGAGGACAACGGCGTGTATGGAAATTTGTCTTCGACAAGTCAGCAAAGTAAGATCTTTGAGAGAGCAATTCATGCTCTATGTACCTTGGTATGAGACAATCAGATATCTACAACAACTGTGTTAGAGTACGGCAGAGAAATGTTCTAGGATCTCTTTTTTACAATTACTAAACATCCGATGTTCTATCGCTTGATAAAATTTTTTTTTTTTTTTTTCGTTTATTTATAGAGGCTTTGGGTCTCATAGACCTCATTCGCCTCTTTTCTGTCTATTGTTACATGTGTGGTACAACTATTGCGAGTGTGGCTAATCTATTACATGAAATTCTTATAATGGTAAAACTATTGTGCGTAGAATTTAAATTTCTCGGTACAGGTTGCTGATGCGTAAAAATCGGATGAGGCGGTTCTGCTGTTGTTTGTCGGGTGATAGTATGATGGCTAGGTCGGTATCGAGTTGGCAGGTGGCTCGGTGTGTAGTGTATCCATGGCAATCGGTAAGGATGTGGCGGACCGTAATGTCGACGCCACAGAAGCTGCAAAGTGGTGGACTGGATCTATCGAGAAGGTAGGAGTGTGTCAGGCGGGTGTGGCCGATGCGAAGGCGGGAAAGGACTCGTTGGATGTGGCTGGAATCGGGATCATCCCAAGGTGCTGTGTTGTGCTTGATGGAGCGGAGTTTTGTAGAGATGTCTAGGTTGTGCCAAGTGGTGTTCCAGTGTTGAGCGACTATTGCGTTAGTGAAGCGGATGGTGTCTCGGCGTGAAAGAGCGCTGTGTGGTTCGGCTGGACGAAGCCGACCCTCGTTGGCCAGTCGATCGGCTTTCTCATTTCCGTCGATTCCGGAATGACCCGGAATCCAACAGAAAGTTATTGCAGGTGATGATGGGATGTCGTCAAGGAGCTGGATGTGGGGGTCTTTGGAGAGGCCGTGTTCGAGGGCGGTCAGAACACTGGCACTGTCGGTGAAGATGACGTTCGGAATGTCGGTCCGAAGTCCTTCTTCGGCGGCAAGTCGGATGGCTATTGCTTCGGCTGAAAAGATAGAAGTATGGTTAGGAAGTTTGATGGCGCAGTTATCGTGGTTGGAATGGATCCCACAGCCGGCTGACACCCGATTAACGGAGCCGTCTGTGAAGATGTGGTGATGGTGCTGGTATTTGGTTTGGATCAGGTGCGTAAAGGTGCTATTGGCGATGTGGCTACTTTTTCCGGTTCCCCGGAGTAGGTGTTTTAGTTCCCAGTCTATGGCAGGAGTACGTTGATACCAGGGACGTATTCCCCGGCGGGTGGATTGGATGATCGGAGGGAGCTGGTGGTTGGTGAGTTGTTGCAGGACGGTGTTAGCTCTGGTAATGAGGGCAGTTGCGTCGACTCCTTTCTCAAGGATTCGAGCTGCAGCTGCGACAAGTCTATTGGTGATGATGAGTTCAAATGGAAGGAAACCGCTTTCGCAGAGGAGGGAAACGATCGGGCTGGTGACAAATGCACCAGTGGAGTAGCGGATGGCAGTGTGGTAGACGGGAGCTACTCTCTTCTCGAAGATTGCTCTCTCGCGGGAAACAATCTCGATGCCGTAGAGTAGTTTGGGTAGGAGCCAGGCGTTGATGATGCGGTTCAGGGTTGTGCGGGAGGCCCTAGCTTTGCCGGTTCCGAGCATCCGGAACAGGTTCAGCCGGGAGTTATCATAAATAATCATCAAAACATTATCATAATACATCCATGTCTCATATCTCGGTTCTATGTTCGAGTTGGCGCCCGTTTAAGGATTTTTTGTAGAGATTACGAGTTTCTGGCATCACTACATATTTTAATATATTTTACATTAGGAAAGCAACGTCATACTTTAGGAAATCAACGTCACGAATCACAAACGACTCATCATTCATAGAACAGAATGTTCTAGATTAATTCTTTGAGGAACACCTGATCTATAAAAGAAAAGATTTCATAGCGCATGTCTAAGTCTAACATACGTCTCATAAATTCCTAGACATATTTCACTAAATTTATAGAGGATGAGTGATGAACGCGTAGAAAAATTTCCTGTTGTAGAGTTTAATCTCACATTTATATTAAAGTTAATCCATGAGGTTTGCGTTTATTGTCATAGTTGGCGAAGTGTATAGAATAGCATAAGCGGCATTGCGTCTGTTTACACGTACACACACAAGCTGCTACTGGCAGGATGCAGGTGGCGAATGTTGAAGCCCAGTTCTCTCTCCGCTTCTCCTTCTTTACTGCTCTTTGTCGTCACACTCAGGATAAGCCTGAGGAAGGCTTTAACAATAACCGGAAAAGCCTTGCAAAAGAGTTTTTATGTAGCAGAACTAGTCGTGATTAGGATGAGCTGCTTCCTGTTGATGGGTGTCTCGCGATCCTCGTAGACATTTCGAGCAATTACTCTCAAAATCCCCTCAGTTTTGAAAGCAAGACCTCCATTTCTCCATACAAATTTTAATTTGTGACACAAAATACTGCATGCAAAGTATCAAGCACTTTTTTGGCTGTTGTTCTCTCTGATGTTTGTTGCTAGATGATTCTTTCTACCCAAAATTGGCTCCTTTTATAGGTGACCATCCTGGAAATCCCAGTGTCTCGAACTGCTATGCTTCGTCTTCCTTTGGTTTTTCGCTAATCTATTCTTAAAGCTATTCCTTAACAGCGTAAAAATATTCCAGGAAGGTCAAATGTGCAGTCAAGCAGGTTTGACGTTCAAAAATATTAATAGAGATGATAGATGAATGCTTAGATTAAAAAATGAGGCAAAGTCCACACGGACTGTGTAGTATTCTAGCAAAGTAGAGCTAAATCGAGCAAAATTGACACCTTGAGCTTGTACCAACATCCCCAAATACGTTACAAAAAGCTCTCATTTGCTCACAACCTAAGACGTTGATAGTGTTTTATTGTTTACAAAATATTCTTAAAGGTAAAGGGCCTAACCAAACCTAACTTAACGTAATTTACCAGCTATAGTAGCTAGGAGTAGTTAGCTACCAGCTAGGAATAGTATTTTCAGGAGGATAATGACAATAGTGTATGGGAACAAGCATGATGGCACTCGAAAGGGAGAAACACAAGAAGCTTTTTGTGACTAGCCGGAGTTGTATCTTGTGCAGGAAGATACATTGTGCCGTCACTCTTCTGTGTTTTTTAAATTCTAGTCTAAAAAATAAGCGTCAAGTCTACCTAGGCCTTTGCTAGCGATTTTTTGCAATCTTGCATTATTTTTGATTGGGTTCTATCTATTTCATACTAATTTGGCGGAGCCTAGACTTAATAATCTAATTAAATAATGAGATACTTTAAGGAACAGTACAGAAACAGAAACGGTCCTTAAAATCTAAATCACCATAAATCGATAATTGACAAGCGTTTGTTAAGAAGGAACGCGAAACATTAAAAAAACGTCAATAATGTCTGCACAGCTATCTACATTCAACCGTATGCTTGGTGAGCATGAATTAGTCGACGCTGTTCCTTTAATCAATCACAAAGCACAGGGTTTTGGTACCTGCAACCCTCGCAAAAAAAGGTCAAACCGTTCATGCTTAACGCTTCCCAACCGAGATACCGACGCTTTTGCTGCAACTAATGAAAAAAGTATTTCCATCAAGTTCAATCTGACTTTCTGGGAAAATGGAGGCCCATCTTTTGCACGCACTTGGGGTTGGGATGTTTTTATTTTCTGCGTTCCTGTGTTCTTTCTTTAAGGACAAGGCCGAACATCTTGATGAGGGTTTATCCCTTTGCTGACCTCACAATCTTCTACACTTGCTAAGACTCTCCAGTTCTTGGAACAATCCGGCGTTAAATTAAATTTATTGTGTGTGCAACGAGGAAAAAAACTATCAACTATTCATGCATGGGTGAGAGAGAGTGTGTAAATACATTACTCTTATTAGCTTAGGCAGTGTGGTAAGGATTCGTTTCTTATTACTCACTGACCGTATGGAAGTGAACAATATTTTTTCTTGTGTGGGATTGTGTTCCGTAAATAGAATTTAGTGCAACTCCTTAAAAAGAGATTTTTAATAATTAAGATAATCTCCTTTATACCTTAAACCAAAACAAACAGCCCTATATGCAGGTAGGCAACCTTGCCCGCAGGCTTACCGATAGCTCACAAAACTTACACTGTTAACATCCTGGCGTCCTACGCACGCACATAAGGCCACCCGTTTCCAATTGAGATTGAACCTCAAACAACTCCGAGCACACTGATATAATTATTCTACGCGATAAAACCATTAATTACACTGGCTCGCCCTGAAGGAAATGGCAATGTTTCGTCTCCGTGGTCACGGGCGCCTAGATGTTCTAGGAATTTCGCTTGCAACATCTTTCGAGAACGCAAAGTCCCAAATTAACGCGAACTTGTTCTATGTTACCTGATGCCAGAAGAAAAAAAAAAGCTGCATCAAACCATTCATTGCCCAAGACGGCGCGATTTCTGAGATTGACTTTGTAACAGATAGGGCAAAAAAAAGATTTTTTAAAGAACACAATTTATTTTTTATCATGAATAAACATAAATTCTTCCTAATGGCCGGTGAAACTTGAACCGATCAAGTGCTGGCTCGGTGAAGATAAATCTCATTAACGCGTCTTAACCGCGAAACGAGCAAACGTTCGGCGTTGTCAGCATGTTAAAGGCAACAGAAAGCAAACAAGCACAGATATTTTACTTTGCCACTTGACATCGACGTCGATCGGGAGAGAGAAGGCTCACGAGCACCGGGCGTAAAAACATATCCCTAAACTGGACTGCTATCAGCAAACAGAAAAAACGCCGGGAGCTAAAAAATATGTTCGTTATTATGTTTCCCTTCATCGACACATTTTTAAGCATTTCCAGTTCCTTCGGTATAGCAAGAAATGGTAAAAATTCGTAGAAACGTACGAACGCTCACTTTCTCGGCATCTTTTCACACCGCACTGTTGAAGCCAAAAAGCGTACGTTGTTTCCTTATTTTATCAACTTACTTAGCACGTGCCACTCGTGAAGGGTTTCGTGCTGGTGTGCTTGATGGCTAGTAAATTTTACTGTCCGTCTGTCGCCGTAACACGCTTGCAATTCTCTTTTACGCCCCGACAAACCGGCCTAAAACGATACGACCGATGACCGGACAGCATCTTTCAATAAAGTGCTGCTGCTTATCGATGAGCACCAGCCACCAAGCGGTTCGGAAAGGAATGCGATAGCTTTAGTGCGTCTGGTCCCCCGGTGCAATTATTTCCGACTAACGCACACCAAACCGATCATCGTGGGCACCTTTTATTGCGTTTCTGATTACGTTAAACGCTGCTTATCGTGCTGTTAGTGTCCGTTTATGGACCCGGTGTGCAGTGTACTTTTAAACGCTCATTTTGGCCCCATTTTTTTCGTGGATGGAAATAGACACACAAAAACAAACATTGAGCAAAAGTATTTCCCGACTTTCAAATATTAATATCAGGTGTGAAGCCGTTGGATTGAGTTCAAAGTATCCCCAAACGAAGACATGCCCGTCTCCCGCAATCGGTTCGCAGCTTTTCACTTTTATGCAAATCGTTGCCGTGCTTCATGAACACTGTTATGGACTATTTTCGCCCGTGGGCGCCCATTGTCTGGGATTGATAATTGAAAATTTCATTCATCTGCAAACGCTCGTCCGGAAATTGCGTCTCAGGTCTCCAGGACCAATCTCTCGGGAGACCGGTGTGGAAGGTTTCATGATCTGATCCTTTTCCTTTGCACGACCGCTTGCTTTTAGCCTTATTGCCGTGTGCCTTCCGAGCCACCGCATTCTGTTGTGGATACTTTTTAGTAACGAAAAAAAGGGGGCGAAAAAAACTAGTTACATGGCAACATCAAAAAGATGTGAATTATGCGTTTATTATACCATAGCCGTAGCCATCTAATGGGGATTGTAAACAGTGCAGTTCTGCCTGTAGCTGTCAGTTGCGTGTATGTATGTGGATGGTTTTACACAGCTTTTGTGCTACTCCGGTGTGAGCAGTTGAGAGGCATTGAAGTGATAAGCATAAATATGTATACCGAAAGGGGGTTCCGTTTTAAATATGTATATTGTGCTGTAAAGGCTTCAAATCCCGATCGGTTGGCACGATAAAAGATAAAATGGCACACTCTGTACACTGTTTGAAGTGTTTGTTTTTTTCAGTTCATGTGTAAGCACACACGATAAGTTGTAATGCTTCATTTCAATTAATTTATCCATTTACGGAAACCGTTGCAGATCAAAGATTTTCGAAACACAATCCAAAAGCAATTAATTTCAAAACAATGAGATTGTTTTAAAATAACCTAAATGAACATTCGATTTAATTACTGCGTGGCCTTTGGGTGTGACGTAGATTTCATGCGAAAATATTTTAATTTCCTATGAAATCAATTCATTTCTCTGTTTTGGTTTTTCACATTGTATTGTCACATCCACTCGGAACTCATTAGTCTGCTAACAAGCTCTGATTTACGCAGGAGTTATGAACGATCGCACCTGCGATGTCGTCTAAAACTCCACTAGCCATTTTGACACATAAACTTTGACATTTGATTGATGAATCTACAAGTGATTTCAATATGTCCATGTTGACTGACGATAATTATCTCACCGATAAGTGATGTCAACTGACGATGAAATTGTGGTTGAACTCTTCTATATTTTCTCTAATGGGCTATGGTTAGTCTCAAAATCCAGGCTTTTGACGCTGATGCTCTGAAACCTAAAGTTGGCCGAGCCATCAGCTAGATACAACTCCAATGCTACGACACAGTCCTGACAGACCTCTGAGATGAACACCAACAAGTAATTTCTAGGCGAATAATCATTATCTCGCTTAAATAATCTCTTATTGAACTTTTCAAAAGAAAAACTCGTTATTGAAATCTCTTTACTTTTGATTATACTATAATTATTTTTTCCATGCCGCCTGCGAATGCATTTTTGGCATGCAAACATCACTGGTACAGAACATTTATATTCGCAGCACTCACACGCGACTATGGGACATAGACTCCATCAAAACTTGACGAAACCCTCGTAGCCTCGTTCGAGAGGAAGATGCTCAGAAGGATTTTCGGCTTCGTAAGTATGAAAGGATAATGGAAGAGCCACTATCGGTATTCGCATCATCATGCTGCAAATTAGTCTCACCAGACTCCGGTGGGATGGTCACGTCATAAGAACGGCACTAGACAACTTCGCCCGTTTAGCCTTTTTAGGTCAATTAACGACAATAGACAGAGGACCTAAACCGAAAGGAGAGAATGCGTTGATACGTTGCCGACAGAAGGGCTAGTGTATTAAATTGCCAGACAATGACGCTAGACCACGAAGCGGTTGTAGCGCCTGATAAGCTAAGTCTCTGACATCAGTAATGGAGTAATTACGCACCATTTCTCACACAGTTCACAGAATGCAGAACAAGACCACCTAGTTTTGTAAGAACATAAAAATGAGATGATGTTTCCAATATTCCCCCAACAACTTAGTTTTTTTTACATATTTTAAGAATGAATCAGTAGATTAAATCTCTCCTTACTGTTTACCATTCTACGTTTTATAAAATACTTTTACATTGTTTACTTTTCCAAAAAAATGTCACAGAAATCATTATGGTCCGTAGGAATCGAGCTTCTATCTACTTTGCAAAAGCAAAAGCTTATTAACAGACACGTCAAGAGGTTAAAGGTGGTTTGTTCAATAACCTTGAGTGAATGCCAATTGGAATCTTGTGTCTGATGTCAGTTTGTTTAGCTTAATCCGTATGAGGAGAGTAGGAAGTTTTCTTCAAATCTTTTTGAACCATGCATAATCGCCTGTACTAAAAATGATGACAAAACCTATTTCTTCTGTCTAAAAACTGTCGAATTGCTCTTAACCACGTTCGAGAATGAAATACTCCGATAGGGCGAATTAGGATCACCAAGCACCAGCGGGCTGGTCTTGTGATTAGACTTAGAATTCGTTGTTGTGTCCGCCAGCAAGGAGCCTTGGAGTTCTTGGATTGGTAGACAATGGCGCTAGACTATGAACAATGTCGGGGATTTCTGTCGCAAGCCAATACCGCGAATCGTTTGTTTCGTCTGATAAGAAAGTGAGCAAGGTATCTGACAATAATTTAGATTAAATGCTTTCAAAGCATTGTGCACAAAGCTAAGTATTGCGTAGTCTCATTACAGTTTAAAACCTGCTCAAAAAACCGGTAGATTGCTTGGTCTCGCACGTTCCATTTCATGGATTTCCATCAGCTCCGAATAAGTGGAAAAATAAATGTTAATAACCCCGTTATACATGCCACGCGTAGGCTTAACCGTTTAACTATAAAATTTGAAATACCGAGAGAGAAAAGTATGTTGCTGAAATTCAATAACCAAATGGCAAATTACTGTGAATAGTATTACTTCCCAATTGCATAATGTATTTCCATTTCCCGTTTATTATCTTATGACACCCAATTGCGTTGCACAAGCACACCATTCCAGAGCCCTGATGCACTTTTGTTATATCCCATCTGTACCTTCCAAAAAGCATTTCCCACCCATTTTGCATACATTTTCATCTGTTTAACCATATCGGAGCTTTGGTCTGTATTTTTCCGAAAAGGATGGAACAGCCTCCTTCACACTCTTACGCCTGTAGGCCATGCCAGAACAGCCGTTTTGGATGCAGCCATCCATTGCTCACAGCGAGTCAGACGTGTTTGAGCCGCCGGCGTACCACAGTCTTTCATTTGCTACTGATTGCATTTGCTTCATGGTGATCATCAAATTTGTAACTCACACTCTCGCCTGTCTATGTCGAGGGATTTTCCCAGGACCAGTGTTTTGCATTGCAAATGCTATAATTTTATTCGTGGTGTACATTAAGGTCCGGTTTGATGCGATCACGGTAGTCTAGATAACTTGGAAGCCGTTTTACGAGAAGATTGGAGAAAGAAGCAAGAAACTCCATGCGTACAATACATTTATTAGCCAACAAAATGGTGGTGGCCTTGCTTACCTGTGCTGGACAGTGTTAACTCGATTTCCATCAGATCGCGACAGTTGTGGTCGCGCCGTTAAGCAGTAACAAAAAAAAACACTCTTCTTGCAGCCGGATTTTTGTCAAATGGCTCGCCGTTTCACCGTTCTGGACCGCAGACCGGGGAGACGATTCGCAACCGCAAAACCTTAAATTAGATCATGATCGCACGATACGAGCAAACAAAACCAGTGTGGACAGTCTGAGACTGTGTGTTTGCTTTTGCTCTTTCGAAGGACAAATGGTCCGCCAACACAAGCCTCATATCACGGGCACAATCACGACTTGAGCACACATTCAAACACTCGGCCATGTACGTAACTGTGAAACACAAACACATTCGCGGGAAGTTACAGAGACAGAGAAAGAGAGAGAGAGAGCGAGATACATACAAATGTGGAACAATAGTTGTGGATGCTTGGCAAGATGCCCGGGAGGAAATATTTGTGATTTTTTATTCAATTTCATCTAAAAAAAGCACACACACACGCACGCCACCACTCGGCTGGTACTGTAAATTAGCATCGGGGTGATAATTTTGTTCAGTCTCGGACCAACCACCTCACTCTCTGCCGAAGATACAGCCCGTATCCAACCGCAGTAGTCTCACTAGAGCCCAATCGTCGTTGTTTGGGACGTTTAAAGGCAGAAGAGACCTTCTACATCACTGTAAGCAGCACACAAACACCACACAATGATATGGAAACTTCCATAAACAATACACATTGGTAACTGATCTTCTCCGTGCATCCGAACCATCCGGGGCTCGTACTAAACTCAATGAGGGTTAAGTGAACTCCCAAAGCACTACTTTACACAGCCCTGCCATGGGCTCGTTTCACCATTTTCCACCAGATAGACACGACTTCATTAATTAAGCCCGCCAATTGATATTGGGGCGCTCTGGCGCATCGCCCTGCTAGTGGAGGGCTGCCAGTTTCGAACAATTATCGCACCACAGTGAAACTCTATACCCGCACCCGGACACAAGGGCAAACATGGCCAACGAAGACGTCACTCAGGCCGGCTACACTGTAACACTGGGAAAGCCGCCACACACTTTACTGCTACTAGTTGGCTTACTAGTCGAGAGGATCGGGCCAGGAAAATCCGTCCGGGTGCGAAGTCACGAGCAAACTAACCAGCAACCATCATCCAGCAGCCAAACCGACCCGACCCAGTGAACGCATCCACCGAGAACACGAACACGAACCGAATTCGTTGGGAGGTTGTGAGTTCATCTCGATCGGAATGAACCCGCTGCTGCTGCTTATCGATGAGCACCAGCCACCAAGCGGTTCGGAAAGGAATGCGATAGCTTTAGTGTGTCTGGTCCCCCGGTGCAATTATTTCCGACCAACGCACACCAAACCGATCATCGTGGGCACCTTTTATTGCGTTTCTGATTACGTTAAACGCTGCTTATCGTGCTGTTAGTGTCCGTTTATGGACCCGGTGTGCAGTGTACTTTTAAACGCTCATTTTGGCCCCATTTTTTTCGTGGATGGAAATAGACACACAAAAACAAACATTGAGCAAAAGTATTTCCCGACTTTCAAATATTAATATCAGGTGTGAAGCCGTTGGATTGAGTTCAAAGTATCCCCAAACGAAGACATGCCCGTCTCCCGCAATCGGTTCGCAGCTTTTCACTTTTATGCAAATCGTTGCCGTGCTTCATGAACACTGTTATGGACTATTTTCGCCCGTGGGCGCCCATTGTCTGGGATTGATAATTGAAAATTTCATTCATCTGCAAACGCTCGTCCGGAAATTGCGTCTCAGGTCTCCAGGACCAATCTCTCGGGAGACCGGTGTGGAAGGTTTCATGATCTGATCCTTTTCCTTTGCACGACCGCTTGCTTTTAGCCTTATTGCCGTGTGCCTTCCGAGCCACCGCATTCTGTTGTGGATACTTTTTAGTAACGAAAAAAAGGGGGCGAAAAAAACTAGTTACATGGCAACATCAAAAAGATGTGAATTATGCGTTTATTATACCATAGCCGTAGCCATCTAATGGGGATTGTAAACAGTGCAGTTCTGCCTGTAGCTGTCAGTTGCGTGTATGGATGTGGATGGTTTTACACAGCTTTTGTGCTACTCCGGTGTGAGCAGTTGAGAGGCATTGAAGTGATAAGCATAAATATGTATACCGAAAGGGGGTTCCGTTTTAAATATGTATATTGTGCTGTAAAGGCTTCAAATCCCGATCGGTTGGCACGATAAAAGATAAAATGGCACACTCTGTACACTGTTTGAAGTGTTTGTTTTTTTCAGTTCATGTGTAAGCACACACGATAAGTTGTAATGCTTCATTTCAATTAATTTATCCATTTACGGAAACCGTTGCAGATCAAAGATTTTCGAAACACAATCCAAAAGCAATTAATTTCAAAACAATGAGATTGTTTTAAAATAACCTAAATGAACATTCGATTTAATTACTGCGTGGCCTTTGGGTGTGACGTAGATTTCATGCGAAAATATTTTAATTTCCTATGAAATCAATTCATTTCTCTGTTTTGGTTTTTCACATTGTATTGTCACATCCACTCGGAACTCATTAGTCTGCTAACAAGCTCTGATTTACGCAGGAGTTATGAACGATCGCACCTGCGATGTCGTCTAAAACTCCACTAGCCATTTTGACACATAAACTTTGACATTTGATTGATGAATCTACAAGTGATTTCAATATGTCCATGTTGACTGACGATAATTATCTCACCGATAAGTGATGTCAACTGACGATGAAATTGTGGTTGAACTCTTCTATATTTTCTCTAATGGGCTATGGTTAGTCTCAAAATCCAGGCTTTTGACGCTGATGCTCTGAAACCTAAAGTTGGCCGAGCCATCAGCTAGATACAACTCCAATGCTACGACACAGTCCTGACAGACCTCTGAGATGAACACCAACAAGTAATTTCTAGGCGAATAATCATTATCTCGCTTAAATAATCTCTTATTGAACTTTTCAAAAGAAAAACTCGTTATTGAAATCTCTTTACTTTTGATTATACTATAATTATTTTTTCCATGCCGCCTGCGAATGCATTTTTGGCATGCAAACATCACTGGTACAGAACATTTATATTCGCAGCACTCACACGCGACTATGGGACATAGACTCCATCAAAACTTGACGAAACCCTCGTAGCCTCGTTCGAGAGGAAGATGCTCAGAAGGATTTTCGGCTTCGTAAGTATGAAAGGATAATGGAAGAGCCACTATCGGTATTCGCATCATCATGCTGCAAATTAGTCTCACCAGACTCCGGTGGGATGGTCACGTCATAAGAACGGCACTAGACAACTTCGCCCGTTTAGCCTTTTTAGGTCAATTAACGACAATAGACAGAGGACCTAAACCGAAAGGAGAGAATGCGTTGATACGTTGCCGACAGAAGGGCTAGTGTATTAAATTGCCAGACAATGACGCTAGACCACGAAGCGGTTGTAGCGCCTGATAAGCTAAGTCTCTGACATCAGTAATGGAGTAATTACGCACCATTTCTCACACAGTTCACAGAATGCAGAACAAGACCACCTAGTTTTGTAAGAACATAAAAATGAGATGATGTTTCCAATATTCCCCCAACAACTTAGTTTTTTTTACATATTTTAAGAATGAATCAGTAGATTAAATCTCTCCTTACTGTTTACCATTCTACGTTTTATAAAATACTTTTACATTGTTTACTTTTCCAAAAAAATGTCACAGAAATCATTATGGTCCGTAGGAATCGAGCTTCTATCTACTTTGCAAAAGCAAAAGCTTATTAACAGACACGTCAAGAGGTTAAAGGTGGTTTGTTCAATAACCTTGAGTGAATGCCCATTGGAATCTTGTGTCTGATGTCAGTTTGTTTAGCTTAATCCGTATGGTAAATTATTCTAACACAAGTCAGGCAAGAGCCTTGAGGAGAGTAGGAAGTTTTCTTCAAATCTTTTTGAACCATGCATAATCCCCTGTACTAAAAATGATGACAAAACCTATTTCTTCTGTCTAAAAACTGTCGAATTGCTCTTAACCACGTTCGAGAATGAAATACTCCGATAGGGCGAATTAGGATCACCAAGCACCAGCGGGCTGGTCTTGTGATTAGACTTAGAATTCGTTGTTGTGTCCGCCAGCAAGGAGCCTTGGAGTTCTTGGATTGGTAGACAATGGCGCTAGACTATGAACAATGTCGGGGATTTCTGTCGCAAGCCAATACCGCGAATCGTTTGTTTCGTCTGATAAGAAAGTGAGCAAGGTATCTGACAATAATTTAGATTAAATGCTTTCAAAGCATTGTGCACAAACCTAAGTATTGCGTAGTCTCATTACAGTTTAAAACCTGCTCAAAAAACCGGTAGATTGCTTGGTCTCGCACGTTCCATTTCATGGATTTCCATCAGCTCCGAATAAGTGGAAAAATAAATGTTAATAACCCCGTTATATATGCCACGCGTAGGCTTAACCGTTTAACTATAAAATTTGAAATACCGAGAGAGAAAAGTATGTTGCTGAAATTCAATAACCAAATGGCAAATTACTGTGAATAGTATTACTTCCCAATTGCATAATGTATTTCCATTTCCCGTTTATTATCTTATGACACCCAATTGCGGTGCACAAGCACACCATTCCAGAGCCCTGATGCACTTTTGTTATATCCCATCTGTACCTTCCAAAAAGCATTTCCCACCCATTTTGCATACATTTTCATCTGTTTAACCATATCGGAGCTTTGGTCTGTATTTTTCCGAAAAGGATGGAACAGCCTCCTTCACACTCTTACGCCTGTAGGCCATGCCAGAACAGCCGTTTTGGATGCAGCCATCCATTGCTCACAGCGAGTCAGACGTGTTTGAGCCGCCGGCGTACCACAGTCTTTCATTTGCTACTGATTGCATTTGCTTCATGGTGATCATCAAATTTGTAACTCACACTCTCGCCTGTCTTTCCCAGGGATTTTCCCAGGACCAGTGTTTTGCATTGCAAATGCTATAATTTTATTCGTGGTGTACATTAAGGTCCGGTTTGATGCGATCACGGTAGTCTAGATAACTTGGAAGCCGTTTTACGAGAAGATTGGAGAAAGAAGCAAGAAACTCCATGCGTACAATACATTTATTAGCCAACAAAATGGTGGTGGCCTTGCTTACCTGTGCTGGACAGTGTTAACTCGATTTCCATCAGATCGCGACAGTTGTGGTCGCGCCGTTAAGCAGTAACAAAAAAAAAAAACACTCTTCTTGCAGCCGGATTTTTGTCAAGTGGCTCGCCGTTTCACCGTTCTGGACCGCAGACCGGGCAGACGATTCGCAACCGCAAAACCTTAAATTAGATCATGATCGCACGATACGAGCAAACAAAACCAGTGCGGACAGTCTGAGACTGTGTGTTTGCTTTTGCTCTTTCGAAGGACAAATGGTCCGCCAACACAAGCCTCATATCACGGGCACAATCACGACTTGAGCACACATTCAAACACTCGGCCATGTACGTAACTGTGAAACACAAACACATTCGCGGGAAGTTACAGAGACAGAGAAAGAGAGAGAGAGAGCGAGATACATACAAATGTGGAACAATAGTTGTGGATGCTTGGCAAGATGCCCGGGAGGAAATATTTGTGATTTTTTATTCAATTTCATCTAAAAAAAGCACACACACACGCACGCCACCACTCGGCTGGTACTGTAAATTAGCATCGGGGTGATAATTTTGTTCAGTCTCGGACCAACCACCTCACTCTCTGCCGAAGATACAGCCCGTATCCAACCGCAGTAGTCTCACTAGAGCCCAATCGTCGTTGTTTGGGACGTTTAAAGGCAGAAGAGACCTTCTACATCACTGTAAGCAGCACACAAACACCACACAATGATATGGAAACTTCCATAAACAATACACATTGGTAACTGATCTTCTCCGTGCATCCGAACCATCCGGGGCTCGTACTAAACTCAATGAGGGTTAAGTGAACTCCCAAAGCACTACTTTACACAGCCCTGCCATGGGCTCGTTTCACCATTTTCCACCAGATAGACACGACTTCATTAATTAAGCCCGCCAATTGGTATTGGGGCGCTCTGGCGCTTCGCCCTGCTAGTGGAGGGCTGCCAGTTTCGAACAATTATCGCACCACAGTGAAACTCTATACCCGCACCCGGACACAAGGGCAAACATGGCCAACGAAGACGTCACTCAGGCCGGCTACACTGTAACACTGGGAAAGCCGCCACACACTTTACTGCTACTAGTTGGCTTACTAGTCGAGAGGATCGGGCCAGGAAAATCCGTCCGGGTGCGAAGTCACGAGCAAACTAACCAGCAACCATCATCCAGCAGCCAAACCGACCCGACCCAGTGAACGCATCCACCGAGAACACGAACACGAACCGAATTCGTTGGGAGGTTGTGAGTTCATCTCGATCGGAATGAACCCGCTTTTCAAATGTGACGAGCGTTGTTTTTCCATTGCATTTTCCATTCACCTTTTAATGTGGTTGAGGCTGTTTTTTCTGTTTTTTTTACCAAACATTAACATTGTAATTTGTTTTTTTACTGATTCTCGATTGCGCTTATTTATTTAATTTCGATAAAATGAGCGAAAAAGAAAAACCATCACACGAATGCAACAAAAAGCGTAATCCGATTAGTCCACCAGGCTGTCTGTGACGTCCAGCGCTTTTACAGCTAAATGGTAAGCAGCTTCCCGATTTTGTGTTTTTTTTTCTCTATTTTGTTACCGATTATTTCAAACCCCTGAGCAACTGACCAAACAAAAACACACTAAGGTGACGTTTTGGGCAGGTAGTTGACGAGTGTGCAGGCCAAAGTAATACACACACCCACACGCGCTACTTGTTTGCAATTCAAATTGTACATCGTTTTATATCGTCGCCCCGTATTTGGACGCAATTGATCGTACGAAAAACATCCAATTGACGCATGTTTACCTTCATCAATGCGAGAGTGGGGGGAATCAAATCATTAGGACTAAATTCGTAGAAGAATCGATCATCAAAGTGTATACAAGCATAGGCAAAAAAAATAGCGCAAGACGTGTGAAAGTGGCAAGATGTTCGAAGAAGGTGAGGCGATTGGGTACTCCTGTGGTCTCTAAATCATTTTTCCCAACGAAATTCAGTATGTCAACTGGTGGCTTTTGGTGTTATTTTTCCTGAGAAGGTGTGTAGTAGAGTGGCTATTTAGTACAACAAGGTAACAAGCTTATGTCAGAATACTGAAACGTAACAGGAGATAAATTCTGGGCTAAGTCGTACTGCAGCATTCTCATGCCGTATCAAGTTGTCTAGAATTTGGCCAGTTTAATGTACTACAAATTATGCATACTCACCTCTTTGGTACTATAGCCCGAGGAGGTGTTGTGCAGTCAATTTTTTCTTTCTTAACTCAATATATCTGTGAAAGTCAACCGGAGCTCGCCATGTTAGCAATCAGCGCAGCTGCCACTAAACCATCAGGCTGCCATTCCGTTGATTTAGATGCTTTAGAATTTAATTAGAACATCTATATATTAAACGTTCGACCTCATCCACGTGAAAGCTTTTTGCTGTACATTTAGCGCTTTGGTGAACCTGGTCAAGGTGTCAATATTGCTAAATTGGTCCGAAATCTGCTAGAAAACCGGTGCCAAGGTGCCGGTCTCGCCACGGCTATCAAGTTTCGTATATTCCATCGACCAGGCCACATAGCAGGCCAAAAACTCTCGCGGTTGTAGAGCCAGAGCAAAAGAAATAGTTAGAAAACTGCTCTGTCGATGTAGACGCTCGCCTCAATTTTTTATCCTACCATCCATTTAATATTTTATGTTTTCTAGACCAAAACTATTTTACCAAATTGTGTCAAGAATATCTATTTATTTTAAGTATTCTTGCATACATCATTGGACATCTTTACGGACATAAAAAGATGACTACGCATTACGCGTGCCTACTGGTATACTTTTTAGTTGTGTTTAATTGTTTAGTTCTCTGATGACATACAATTGATATTTAAATATTTTCATTGTTCTTGAATCAGGTCAAGAAAAAGAACCCAGAATATCGAAAACTGATTCCATTTTAATAATCAGTGCAACGTGTCGATAGTTCAATAACTAAACCGGAAGATCGTTTTTTTGTCAGAAAAAAATTAACCTAATTAGAGAGTTAGCCATAAGGATAATAACAGTATGTAGAAGTACACGCTATTTTCTGCTATTTGACTTACTCATTAGTTTTGTTATCAAGCCTAGAACACTTATTTTAGAATTAGCTTAACAGGTGTAAAATATACACGTAAACGATTTTTTTTTTTGCGGATATACTGTATGTAGTGTTGGTACTATTTTTAAGCAAAAAAATATTACTCAACAGGAATTTAGACAGCCCAAGCCAATACATTTTGGCAATATGCGTCGCTTTTATCATTCGCCACTACGCGAACTACGCGTGTTGAAGCTCTACAGCAGGAAACATTACTACGCGTTGCTATGCGAATAAAAGCTATGGAAAGCGTGACGCTTTCGGGGTTTTTCGTGTTTTTTTTATGTCTCTCTGTTCTTCTCGGTTGGTTTTCATCCGCAGAGGCGGTTTGGTTTGAGCGCTTGGATGCTATTGCAAAAAATTTTATTCACATCGGAAATCTGAGAATTAGTGAATTTTTGTACCGCTTATATGAGTCCATAGCCCTTCAAGTATGAAACAGGTGTCCATGGCAGGTTACAGTTCATGGAGCAGTTCAGATGCATCGTAGTGGTGCCAGCTGCCCTGGTATCAAACTATTTTTGGGCTTTTTCACCATTACGCAGGACGGGCTTTACAACTATGGCTAATTCAAATAAAGGAAGTTAGGAATGGCAGGTGAAAACTTCTCCCATCGAAGAAAACGAAGGAACAGAAGTCTACGTTTCTTAAAACTCTAGCCAGATAATTTATAGGTGTGCCGTTTAGACAATGATTGTACAGACGGTTTAAATTAACATTATAAGAGAAGAGTGGTTGTTATCAATATCATGTCTGTTGCTGGAGGAGCTACTGTACCGCGGAACATTGTTTGTACCATTTGGACGATGTAAGAAGCTCACGGCTCATAGTCCATTGCCCAAAAGTCCAAATAGTAATGAAAAAGCCATCCATTACTAATACATACAATACTAATTTTCAGCCTAGTGTACGGCTGCAGTGCCAGAATGCATGATATTTGGTTTCAACGAATTTCATAGAACAGCAAACATGAAAAAAAGACTCTTTCTGCATACATCCTGAATTTTGCGTACACCACGGAGTTATGATGCGTGGTCCTGGTAGCAGGGCTTATGGACTATTAAAAATAAAAAGACATGTAAAGATAGTTGTGGTAAACTGCTGTCACTTTTATTTAGACACCTGTTTAATAGACACCATCGCTTCTATATTAACTAATAAAACAATTATGTCTCAGTATTTTTAATATTACGATAATCTAGGTTGAGCTCAAATGCAACCGTTTAATATAGCTCTTTTTCACTGAGTCACTCTCGATCTGAGTGTTTAACTCGTCTCCCAATTCTAGTTCGTCCAGTGCCATTCGCACCAGCTCAATAGGGAGATTATCAAACAGATTGTCATTGTAGCGACTCGTTCCACACAGCTCATAGTCCATTGCCCAAAAGTCCAAATAGTAATGAAAAAGCCATCCATTACTAATACATACAATACTAATTTTCAGCCTAGTGTACGGCTGCAGTGCCAGAATGCATGATATTTGGTTTCAACGAATTTCATAGAACAGCAAACATGAAAAAAAGACTCTTTCTGCATACATCCTGAATTTTGCGTACACCACGGAGTTATGATGCGTGGTCCTGGTAGCAGGGCTTATGGACTATTAAAAATAAAAAGACATGTAAAGATAGTTGTGGTAAACTGCTGTCACTTTTATTTAGACACCTGTTTAATAGACACCATCGCTTCTATATTAACTAATAAAACAATTATGTCTCAGTATTTTTAATATTACGATAATCTAGGTTGAGCTCAAATGCAACCGTTTAATATAGCTCTTTTTCACTGAGTCACTCTCGATCTGAGTGTTTAACTCATCTCTCAATTCTAGTTCGTCCAGCGCCATTCGCACCAGCTCAATAAGGAGATCATCGAACAGATTGTCATTGTAGCGACTCGTTCTACACAAGATTCGTCAGTTTTGGATAGAGTGCATGTCTCAGGCTTTGGCCCAGGATGAGTGACGTTTAGAACGACTTCAAAGGTGCGATTACCTATCTATACGCCATCGATATCTTTTAACTGGTCCACTGGTAGGGCTAGTCCAACCAGAATTTTCAATGCTGCACAAGTAAGCTTTTGCTACATTAGACCATAAAGTCTTTGTCAACAGCTTGTACCAAGACATGGGTTGAATTGTAGATGGTCCCTGGTTATTGCGCCACCAAGTCTTCGATGGACAGTTCTGTACCAAGTTTAAAGGTAAAAAGATAAGTACAATTTGCAGGCTATCTGAGAGTAGACATATATTTACCGAATCTGCATGTTCAACGATGTACCATACTATGATTTCGTTTTACGGCTTTAAATAAACTCGGCTCTGAATATATGCTCGGATTTTACGAAATCCATAACACATTCACTGGTGAGTTTTATGGCACATTAACGGTGGGAAAATAATGCACTAGGTCTTGATTTTGTCCATACAATGGCCTCCGTAATTACTAGAATTGTTTCGGTGGAAATTTATAGTACTTTTCAGATATATGTGAATACAAAAATATTGCACAGCCTAGGACGCATTTCAAACAGACTTTCAAAGTGGATTTCAAAAGATTTTCGCGGAAATTTAACTAAAAATAAATCCTATTTCAGGAATAAAAACAACGGAAAACTAGGTACAATGAAACAGCACTACAATCCAAAAAACGAGCTCCAACAACACCTGTTCGTATTGTTACTTTGGAAAATGTTGATAACTACACCAATATGCTGCATTTCCCGGAACTCGTAGCACTATAACACTCTTCCAGCATTCCTTCAGTATCTCCAATCAAATTTTGTTTCCACGAAAATTCAAAAAGAAAACTAACACTTTTTTAAAGCCCGGTTTGGGTTTGTTCTTCGAATTGTGGAACAGTGTTAGCGCTACGCATTGCACAGATCTGGCAAAAACCTCGTATCCTCGTGTCTAAAAATATGATGTTTACGCAAATGATAAATCCACTCGAGGAAGAAGCGACGCAAACTGCTTCGATCCGGTCCGTAGGTGCATCAATTAGCGAAATTCAATAGATTACCCATTCCAGCTGTCTATACTAGCGTGTAGCAAATCGTCACCGGACAAACAAACGGCCACCACATGCTAAATGCAAGGGTGAAACGGTCCATCCTCTCGCCTTCGCCAAACACTAATTCGCTCAACATCTTTGGCACACGTAGACACACAACAGAAGAGGCCAAATAAAAACCTGCCTGTCTGCTGTTGAAAAATAATTAACAGCATCACGGTTCGAAGCCAATCCAAGCGTTTTGGGACGTTTTTCCCCGAAATGCTCTCCAATATCCACCTCAATTAAAGGCGCGAACCCGCAACCGTTGTTTGTGTGAGGTGATGCGTGATTTTTCCTACATCTCATCGCTCCATTATGTTGGAGGTTACCATAAGCACCACGAACCTGTCCATCACAGCTTCACAGGCCACCCTTGAGACGGAAGTTTTTCGCTGTAGCGAACATGAACGGTTTGTCGCTGGATTAAGTGGCTGAGTTTGTGGAGAGAAAAAAATCACCCAGCATTAAAGATGAAAGCAACGGTATGCTCCGCAATCACCTGCAGGCCTCCAGTATCAGCCATCCACCTTAACGCGCTCAATGCACTTGGAGGTGATGGTAAGAATCCGTGATAAGGTGACAACGGAACAGATAAACAGCGTGGTGTTCATCCCGAAGTGTACGTCACGCGCGTCTGTCGGTTCGGGAGTCCAAAAGCTCGGATGAACCTGTCTGCCGTGTTATGAGCATAGCGTGTGTACATAGTAGGAAGGAATGTTCTGTCTGCCTTCACGGCCACTTGTTGCTTACTAGCATCGAACAGGTATTTTCATTACATTCATTAGCTCAACATGTGCAGCCTACGGTTAGAACAAAGGATTGCATTTCAAATTGAAATGTACCTTTACTATGGATTCGGCAACTAGGCAGCAGACCAATGTACGAATTTCACCGTACACGACCGGTTCGGATGCAACAGGCTTTCAACAAACGGCATACATACGCTTTCTGTCCATGTTTTTGAGGCATACCTAGCACCTGTCAGAGTAAATATTACGCATTGCCAGATATGGTGCGCTTTAACAAAGGCTAAACCTCGGACAGAGATTTTGCTGGCCTAACGCCAGCTTTCCTACGAAAAAGTCGCCGGGACTAGAGCGGGAAAATGTTTCCACTCCCCACATTTTAGCAAATACCATTCGAGCCCGGGCAAAGCAAATCATTTTCCGAGAGTAAACAGAACGTGCCCTCGCCCGCGCACATTATAAGCAGTCCCGGGTTTCGATGTGGGACTTCCTCGGACAGGCGATGCAGAAACAGTCCAGTCCGTGGTCTTTTTTTTTTTTGCCCCAGCACGCCGTATGCAAACATTGCCCTTGCACCCATGTTCAAAACACAGACCGGATGGAAAACTCGACGCCATTTACGATGTCGTATAGGGCGAAAGATAAACAATATTTGACTTGCACAGCATTCGTGACTTTCAGCAGTAAAACTAATGACCTCGCGGGTGGGAAAGAGAAAAACAGCCCAAACCAAATGATGAGGATGAGCCTGATGATGATGATGAAGCTGAAGATGAACATCCATCAAATTAAGTGCTTGGAGATATGTTGTTGAAATTAGCATTCCGCTGAGGGTGAAGTGTGATTTTTCGCTGATTCACTATTTACGAACTGATAGAAAATGGTGTGTATGGGCAGTGAGTGGCAAGCAGCTTGGTAAGAAAGTTGAATGGACGCCTTAAACGAAACAAGGAAATATTGACTAGGAATGTTTTTATTCGAAACGAACTATAGAAAGCAGCATGCAGTTTTATATGGCACAAAGGATGCAACAGACTGGTCTTGACATTGAAATTGGACCACTTACTGTTGGCAATAACGAGGGTTGTGATGTAATTGAAATTACCCATTCCAACCGATTCATAGAGATGGAAAGTAGTAGGAATCAAGTTGATTGTAACTCTACGAGGACAAGTGTAATGATATACTAAGGTTCTTGGACTAACGCAAAGGAACGAGGGGACTCTCCTGTTTAACATCACTCTGGAAGGTGTCATGTGAAGCGCGGACTTCAGAGGCATAATTTTTACCCGATCTCTCCAATTCCTTGACTTTGCGGATAACATCGACTGAAATGCGAGACCAATGGGATTGAATTGAGGATCAATACGACCAAGACAAATTACCTGCTTGCCGGGGGCTCTAACCGAGTCGGGCTCTGGACTAAGAAGCAGTGTATCAATTAATGGCGAATATCTCAAGGAGGTATAGGAGTTAACAACGTAAGCTTCGAAATTTGTATGCGCGTTATTCCAGGGTGTAGTGTCTACTTCGGACTCCACAATCTCCTGCGATTTAGAAGACTCCAAACGCACACATAATGCACAATATATTGCACACTGACACGTCCGGTAGTCGTCTACGGGTACAAGTCCTGAACTATGCTGACGGAGGACGCCAATGCATTTGCCATTTTCGAAAGGCAGGTGTTCATCGTTGGCGGTGTGTCGACAGAGCCGGAAAGATACGATGATTGGGGCACATGATGAGGATGCCGGACTCATGTCCCACTAGGAATGTGCTTGTTTGGCGCAAAGCGTTGAGATCAGCTGGAGTTTAAGGAGTTGGAGTTGCAGTCCTGGAAAAGGTGACCTGGTCATATCTACTAGACGTGCTCAATAGAGCAGGTCATGAAGAAAAATACTTCTTTTCTGATCCCGTATTTGAAACAAAGCGATCAACTTTTGATTAACAAACGGCCTTCCACAGCAATTAATTTGTTTTACTATTGAAGAAGCTGTTAAGGAGCGTCTCCATATGGCTAGAACGGGCTAGAATCGAATCCCGTCCGGACTATTTCCCCACCTTCAAATGGCCGGTAAAGACCTCCCAAAATTGTATAGCCAAAGTAGAAGAATAAGCTTGAAAGGTTGGCCTTTCCAAACTCAATTCTGCAGTGGCTCTATTTGTACTTTACTTTACTAATCGAACATATTGTTGAAAGCACCGGCTATGTGTTTATATTCGGTTTACTAGAAGCGCTTAGGCTCCACGAAAAAAAATATTTCCTTTTATATGTACATGATTTTTGTAAATTTCTACTTTACAAATCCTCTGTTATAAGCGCTTCTGACCTGTAAATATAAAAATGACCGTAAAATGTCCACAACAGCGAAAAAAATAGATATCTTCAGAACGTTAGAGAATATTGCTTTTCAACAATTAGTGTAAATTAGGTTTTACGAGGCGTTAATGGTAAATTGTGCATGTGATGTCATTTATGCGTTCGTCCCTATTAGCGATGAAAATTTTCTGGCGAAAGTTGACCAATTGCGTCACATTTGTACGCCCCACGGAGAAGAAATCTTCGGCTGTAGAAGCAGAGCATTTGGTCTAATATTGACAATCACCAAAGACTTAGACGATCTAGTTCTTAGTTGAATCAAGGAAGTACTATACAGAATACCTTTTTTAAATTACACTGGAGAGACCGAACCAAGATGCAACCTTACTACGAAAGCCTGATACTGTTAAGTACACAGGTATAAGAAAATAACGACAATAAATCACAAAGGAGAATAGACATGACATCTCGACAACTTAGAATGTTCCGCTATAATCACTTTGACTTTAATATACATAAGCATTAGGTCTTTGAGGGATAGGTTAATAGAACAATTGCCATAGACAATATGAGATACATTTGACTTATCATTTACGTATGATGGTTCTCTCCTTAACCCTCCACACAGGACGGATAAATAACTTTAAAAAAAAAACATAATAAACAAATGCCATTAAACTTTAAAGGCATTCCAATACGATTGAACACGGAACGAACTATATTTCAAACAATATAGCAAACATGCGCACTAGCACGTTAAAATAAAAACAAAAATCATACATCATGCGAAAACGTACTGGAAAACCTACACCTAACATAAACTAATCCCTCCACCAGCTCAGATCCAACCTCGGAATCTCGTGCGCCGTACAATCCACCGGCCGATTGCCATCGTGCAGAAGACCGAACGCATCCGGCAACACGCGCATACGATGCGGATCGCCTGCATTGGCACATATCAACGACGCCATGGTCACGCGCTGAATCTCCTTCAGCTGCTGTACGGTAAAGTGGCCCGGGTTCGTTTCGGGCCCGTTGCTGTAAAAGTACCGATCGCCACGCTGAAACTTCGAAAACTGGTCCGCAATTAGTTCGGCAAACGTTTCACCCACCACGCCACCCTCGACCGGTGGCTCCAGAATGCCGCCCACGTACAGATCCACATCGTCCGGACGCGATCAATGACATTTCAATCGACGTAATGTTTTTTATAGATCGCTCATGAAAAAATTTTCTCAGGCTTTAGTATGAATGATGATGCCACCATCATTTAGGTTTTTAGCTCGTTGATATCCTACTCGAGGTTCAGTGCCGCATGTTCGAACCTTTGATAAGTTTCCGCTACATAGGAGAGCTTCAAACTAATGATGTGTTTATCATCAGCGTATGCCAAGATCTGGAGTGATAAATAGAAGATGGTCCCCGAAGATTTGAGTTTCGAGTCTCGGGTGGCTCTTTCTAGCGCCAAATTGAATAGGAGACAAGCAAGGCAGTCTCCCTGGCGCAGGCCCTTGGTGGTAAGAAAGGGATCTGATAGTTTTTTATCCACCTACACCTGGCAAATGATGTTAATGATTGTCATTCTTACAAACCTAGTAAGCATTGCCTGTATTTCAAGTGAGCTCATTGCGCCGTATAGTTTTACCCTGGCTACGCTATCATATGCGGCTATCAAATCAACGAAGAAGTGGTAGGAGTGTAGCTACTGCTCCGACATCTTCTCCAAGATTTGCCGTATGGTGAAGATCTGGTCAGTGGTTGGTTTTCCGTTGCGGAAAATTAAAAAGCTAAAGTATATATCGGGATTTTGCAGGACCTTGTGCTTCCCTAGTTAAAGGCCATTTCACACATCAACTCGTACCCAAATTGGTCACCGACTTTTGGATCCCTAATGTGCCAAGCAGTAACTCGTTAGATTTTTCAATTTGAGCGTTACTCAATGGTTAGGCAAACAATCAGGCACAAGACAGGCGATATTTCTGGAGGACATTGCGAGCGACGTGTTCTTCCAGCTTCCAGCGTCGCATTAAAAATTGTATAGACAAAAAAATGTCATTTAAAAAGAGGCTTTGCAAACATAAATGCAATATAACTTCCACAATACCATAATTTTTCGCATATTTTGTCCTGTCTCACCCAGTATTTCCACTGGGCTTGGGTGTTGCAATTTATATCGTCAATGAAACAATTTTCGTCCCGAGAATAGCATTTAAAACTAGTTACGACTAATCCCAAGTGTCTACAACGTAGGATAAGTTGAAATATTTGTGAAAATACTACATTTGTAATATCGTCTCCCCTACATCGATAATATATAAACCACCAAGGGGTCTTCAGTGCTGCCACAGGGCAGTCAACAGCAAGCTAAACACAACCAACGTACGTGGTCTCCCGCTTAATCCAATTAATAGTTCAACACATGTGCGCGGGCGCGTTTTTGTACAAAAACACACGGCGGTGGCTAACGTGTGAGTATGAAGAAAGTCACATTCGTTCCCGCATTTCGCCACGAGTTTCGAAGGTTCTTCGATTTAAACGCGATGCCTGTTTGCTCCAAAGACCATCTGTTTCTTCGAAGGAAAGCAAAACAAGCAGAAGACGTACAGCTGAAGCAGTCCGATATTCATGTGGAGCAGCAGCGTACCACCAACTACGTGACTCATGTCTTTCCGTTGCCATTTTCTTCCGCGTATTTTTTTTATGTTGCCTCTCGGGTGTTTCAACGGCCAAATATATGGCGAACCGTTGTCGTTGTGTACGGTCAATTCGCACACTCGGTTTGGGTGTAGTGGTGAGATGAGATCGCCCCCCCTCACGGTCGACTGGACTCACCCCATACACGATCCACAAATGATGCTAATGATGATGATGCGAACGATGACGTACTCGCTTGGTTGAGTGATCAGAGCCACACGATCAGACGCACTCTTATTGTTGCTCGCTCGTTTTATCTCGCTGGAATGCAGAAAAGCCGTGCGGATGATGGGCTGGCGTCTTGGGGATTGGGTGGATCTTGAGAGTTGTAACTTGTTTCTGTGCTTCTTCGTTTTGTTCGCCTTTTCTGTATGGTTCGGTTTCACGATTCACACACTGCACACACAGCTACGTCACAGCATGCGATGACCGATGATGGCCATTGCTGCTCGCCACTACGCGCGCCACTCGCGCGCACCTTGAAGAGAAGGTTTCTCGCTCTTCTTCGCTGGAGTGTTTTGCCTTACTATTTTATTATTATTTTTCGCAACGATTTTCCTCCTTTCCTCACGTGCACACAACGCACTCTCGTGCACTTTATAGCGGCCACTTTTCCTCGCACCGGTTTCGGGTTTTCTGTGCGCGGACACACACTCACACACACACATACGGCGCGGATTTGCAACAAAAAAGCCTATTACCACCACCTTTGTGTGTCGAGAGGCTTAAGCTTTGCCTAATCTTTTATTGCCTGAAAAAGGATACCCCTGGGCACCGAACAAAGAGTATAAAATGAAATACACGCACAAGAAAAAAAGAAAAGAGAGAGAAAAGGAGATAGAGAGAGTGAAAAATATTCGCCTGCGACACACACGCAGAGACGACCGAACGGGCTGGGCACGGCCACTTTTTACCAGGCGAACCTTCTTTTTGCTTCACTACGGCTCGCGAATACATACAAAGGGAGCCGTTTTTTTCGTTTTTCAAAAGATCTATTACATGCAGCATCTTCTACGGCATTGCACACACCGATCTACGGTCGTAGTACACACTGCATAATCGAGTCGCCACTGGATCCGAGCCATAAAGAATGAAGGGTACGCGCGTATTCTGTCTGGAGGACACACAATATACAACCTTCCGAAATATTTCTCTTCCTTCTTTTTTATTGCTTCATTCCAACAACCCTCTTTTTGCCAGACGAATAATGCACCGCACACACACACACGCAGGAGAAACAACGGCAAAACACTTCACACACGCACAAGGGGTACAATTATTCTACACAGCCTTAAAAAACGGCAACACGGGAATGGCACACACAGGTACAATGCACGGGACACGGGAAAAGATCACGCGAATCAAATACCCGTAGCCATTTTACGATCCCGATCCCGGTGTATCTGCGTCTGTTGAGTTGTGTCCACTGGTCGAAGGAGGCTCTTTGTTTCCTTTTTTGCAAACTTTATCTCTAAAACAAGAGAAAAACAGCACGCACTATGGGACGCAGCTAGATCGATGGATCGGTCACAGTGTAACACCGCGCGATACAACGGACACAACACGACACGTACGCTATACACCAGCCTTACCTTACGTCGATGGTTGCTGAAGTAAAACTGAAAGACAGACACACTCGCACCGTCTTCCAGAGAGCCCTGCTACATGCGTACACACCGCGCGCGCTCGTCGTTTGGGTTCTCAAACAACTCTGCGCTACGTTGACGACCATCGCCTCTTGTACAACACGCATACCTGCGCACACCTCAGCGTGTGTGCACGAACAAGTGTGCGTGTGGCGCGACTTCCATAGCAACCAAACAAGTGGCACAACAGCAGTGGTGCAGGCGCGCGCCCATACACAACACACAGTCCGGGTTACTCACGATGATGATGATGATGATCGCGTCATTTGAGTGCACAACCACATTCCTACCAACGGACACACCAACACACACACACACACGGGCCCATAATGTCAACCCCAGAAACGAGCCGTTATGTTTCCATCCCATTCGCACGCCCGTTTTGCTTTGAATGCGTTTTTAAAAAGCCTGACCAGCAACCAGCCTCACACCCGCCCTACCAACCTACTACCGCTTACCCTACCAGCCGCTATAGTGAATTGCGCAGCGGTATTTTCTTTCTCTTCCTTTTATTCCACTTTCGACTGATCTTGCGCTGCTACTCCGCTGATCGTGGAGCGCTGGCTCTCGATCTTCCTCTCGAACGAAACGTGCTTTTCCTCGTCTAACCCGCACAGAACGTGGGTTTGGTGGGGAACGGGAAGGAAAGGTAAGTTGCCACAAAACCGCAACATTATCCACAGTTTTCTTTCTCTCCCCCCTCCCTTTGGTTTGGTGCGCTTGTGTGTTCGGTTCCGGTCCAGTGCTGCAAGTGGGCGATGCCATTCCGGCCACACGTCAGACAGTCAGTCAGTCAGTCAGTTAGCGAGCGAGGGTTTGCGAACGGAAAAGCCTAAAGGTTGTTGTACTCGGGGGGTTTGCCAATATTCCGTCTACCACTTATATTTCTGCAATTCTCCCTCGGGTTCTACTCCTCCATTGGCGTTCGTTCATCGGTGTACGTGTGAGCGAGGAAAAACTTTGCAGGTTGTTGCTGCCAATTCTTCACTGGGAGAGAGAAAATGGGCGTTCGTAGGTGGTGTGTTGTTTGCCTCAATTCGACCCTTTCGTTGGGCGGTGGATGGGTGCTAATCAGACAGCTAACAAGTTTAATGCTCAGACATTAGACGCGGGTGTGTATTACTATTATAAGCAATTAGATACAAGGCTGCAACTTTATGCATCAGTCTGTCCAATACTTCCGCGTCTCGGTATGTGTGTGCGTTGAACCATGTGAGCGTATTTTAGTAGCTTTGAAAAGTTGATAAGAGATTAACTTTAAGCAAAATGGATAAGTAAGCCAAATAAGTCATTACTTTTTGTTGTAAAGTATTCCACTACGGGCTATCGAATCAAGGTATCCCATACAGACCTTAAACATGCCAGGTTTTAGCGCAAAAAAAGTCGCTACAGCATGCATAACAAAAATTAGATATAAAAATGACTTTAAATCCAATCCTATAATTCAAGGAAGCCAGAATTGGAAAGCCAGACCTCACGAGGTTGTAGAGTCAAAGAAGACGAAGAATAAAGTCTAAACAAACTGTTAAACATCACACGAGATCACTTTTTAAACACATTTTAAACAGTCAACCCAATGTAGCACAAAGGTTTAAAGGTACAAACACGCAGGTTGCCCTTGAAATGGATGCCAAAAACGCCACCAACAAACAACGCAAATCGGTGACCTAAAACTTCAAACTCCGCATCACAACAAACCTTCCCTTGGCAGGTGCCAGTGTGTATGAGCGATTAAAGCTCTGCCCGCAACAAAACATAAAACCTGTTTGCAACGTGTTTTGTTGTTCTTTTTCTTCCGATGTCTCGTCACACTCATAATACATACCCGTCGTTTGGAATAGAATTAAATATTCCCCATTGCAAGGTCAACCGATGAACGATCGGTGAGAGATGATCTTTGTAAGAAATGCATCGCGTATTGAAATTACAAAGAAACAGGTTCATGTAATATTGCTACAGTCTCGTTTGCACGATCACAGCATATTAATATTTCTATTTAGATCTCTCGATCGCCGGAGAACACTTGATTTCATTACCTGGTTAGACAATTCTCCACAGCAACGGTGGCATTGACAGCTGGAATGTGTGATGGAATGTAAATTAACTGCTGCTCAGGAATCTCGAACACTGGCTGGCAGCAAACAGTACCAATACACCAACCAATGATCGTCACACACCGTGCGGCGGGAGATTGATGATTGATCACACTTTGGCTGTAGCACGCTTGTGGTTCACCTTCGGGCCCAAAGAGAAACGCAGTAGCGGAATTTCTTTCGATATTTAAGCCGATTTGTTTCACTTGCGATGCTGCACTAGCAGGCATTTGATTTTCATGCACGCACACACACACTACCATTCACTGTATGCTGCAGGTCGCAGACACAATGCACCATTTCCCAATTCTTCTTGCACTACTCACGATCAGGACAACAAAACATTCAGCCTCAAATTGGTTTTTTTTCTCATAAACACACACTTCTACAAAAGAAGAAGGCAGCATGCACATTAATGCACTTTTCGGCACATTTCCTGGAATTCAGAAGCACGTCACTGATCACTCTTCTATAAACAAACGGCGCCTTTCGTCGTGGCACACCTTGCTGTACTGAAACAAAAATACGAGAATGTAAACGGAATCCGTCGACCATCGCTACCATACCAACCGACACCACTACCAATGCAGCTCGACGCACACACAACACGCGCGCTTGTGTTTCCTTCACCGAAGGATGCGATTGCACGCACACACTCGCACCACCTTCGACACTGAAGCTATGCCAATCGCAGCAGTTGCCACGGGCGACATCGATTTCGCGAAAGCTGGTTTCACTGAATTCTATCACCCCCAAACGGGGCAGAACCTTTTTAAACCACAAAATCAAACACCGTGCGATGCAGCTTGATTGCACTTTACATCGGTAGCACTTGCGAACGGGTACGCTGGGATGGTATTTGCTGTAGGATTGTAATTCTTCGACACCCCAACCGAAGCACCCTACGGAGTTCAGTGCAGAGAATTCGGAAAACACACACAGCAAAAACCTTTCCACGAACGGGGAAAATTCATGTGCATGCACTTTGCACCACTTTGTACATACCACCGGCTTTTGCATACGGGCGAACCTTCACGAATTGTTCAAACGATTAACGTTATTTTGAAGTTCCAACAATCACAAACTCCTTCTGCGCTTCAAAACTGTTCGCGAAGTTAAGCGGACAGCGCAGTGTGCGACGTTTCATCACACAAGTATTGAACACGGGAAAGCATAAACGAAGCGGATTCGTTGCATGGTTTATAACGCGTACTTCAATACTTGTTGTTTTCTAATCATTCAAAATAACCGTCACAAATTCGAAGCATTTCTTTTCTGGCGATAAAACATCGCACAATTGCTTTTACCAGTGAAAGCTTAATTTTTATTTCATTTTTAACCGAGATTCATGTTAAGAAGCTATTAAAATATGATGAAAATCTCCTTAAATCATATTGTAAACTGAAAATCGTATAAGGTACACCGTTTGCTTTTCGAGGACATATTGTGCAATGTGGCACATTTTTATTGAAACAAACACGACAAAATACAACAGTGTTAAGAAAACACATTTTTAAAACAACACAGAACAACAAAAAACTGGACTACTCATACTGCAAAGAGTACGTAAAACACCAACCTATCTAGTGACTACTCCAGGCAGTCAAATCCATCGACTGCAGCGCATGACACGGAACGGGCGGGTTGTGTTCGCTCGGCTGTTGGAAAGCATCCGCCGGTACCGAAAACCCTTCCGGATGATCGATGTTGGCACAAATGACTGATGCGAGCGACACTTTGTTCAGCTCGTTCAACTGCTCACCGGTAAAATAGCCAGGATTGTTACGTGGCCCATTGGTGTAGTAGTAACGATCGCCGAACTTTAGCCGAGCAAACTGTTCACTAAGAATTGTTGCGAACGTTTCGCCAAACAGTGCACCATCCTGTGCCGGAGGCTCAAGTAACCCACCCACCCAAAGATCTACGTCGTCCGGTGAGTCGTACACACTGGCCAACCGTGCACCAACGGGGCCAAATTGTTCGAAACTTCTGACACGTCCCAGTCCAGCCCATTTACGATAGTCATTGTATGGGCGTAGGGCATGATCGCGACCACGCTGTATGTTCAGTGAGGCTAGATCCGATCCGAACGGGTTACGGCCCGCGAACAGTAACCTCGTAAGCCCAAACGTGATGGAATCATCAAGCTGTTGCTGCGGTTGATCCATGAGCGAAAACAGGAAATCATCGAAAAATGAACGCTCCAGCAGTCGGGACGGGTTGAGAAAAACTTCCTGTATCGGTACTAGCTCCGAACGGCGATGACGATGTTGAATCCTGAAGAAACGTAAATTACAAGAGATTACAACAGATGTCTATCAGCTACAAGTACAATGGCTTTTAACAAAAGCATACTTACAAAAACGCTCCATCAACGGTAGAATGTCCGAACCGGAAGGCTGCTCCTGATACTTCGTTGAAAACGGCCGGCTTTACATCAGGGCTGTAGAAATCCGTATGCCCATTATGACCGTCCAGTAGCCCATACTGACGTGCTTTGTTATGGCCCACGATAGCAGGCAAATATTCGTTGTAGAAAATCTTCTGCAACTCAGCTCCAACGATTCGGCGAGCCTCTTGATATAGCCTTTCATCGTCCCAGTTTCGATTCAGAGCGGCAAGTCTTGTTGCAACGCGGTTGTGCTCTCGCAGAAACAGGGTATGCATTTCCGTAAGCGAAACAATCTGGTTCGAACGGTCATCTCCGGCCCGGAAGCATGCTTCGGCCCACGGTTCACAAGCGGCACGATTTCTGGTGAATGGAAGTAGCTCTTCGCCTGACGGGAAGCTGCTCATCAATCGTCCTCCGGCGAAGGTTCGCAGGGAAGCGGCCATCGCATCGCTTGAACCATAAACAGCCGACCCATCGATGAAGTGAGTGATTCTGTTTAGCTGCTTGCCATAGCCAAGCTTACATTTACCATCCCGGGCGAGAGAAAGTCGGACAAAGTTAAGGCATCGGATGCCGAAACGTGAGTAGAAAGGATCGGACGGACTGACGGCGATAGGCATACAAGCGAAGTGAGACTGATCACCGTGCAAAGGCCCGGAGTGATCATCAGTGCAACATTGAACTTCTTCCTGTCCTGAAACGGGAAACATGTGAAGGTTATTTACACGTGCTCGGAATAAACATTTGTAAAGCGAGATCACTTACTCATTCTAACGCTGGCACTACGCGTAAAGTCGTGTGACATAAACTGTCCGAACTGCATCAGCAGCAGATTGTATCTGCGATCGCGACGATCGTTATCCGGGAACACCGCTACCGAGATATCGCGTGCACTTGCCAACGGTCGTCCGGAAACGGCCGAATGCAATCTTGGAGCCCATACACCGTCTTCATACGCCGGTGGAAGCAATCGCTCGAACGGATAGCCGGCTGCACCCCAGCTACTGCGCGATGGAACAGGATTATTACAGGATCCATCGAACGATCGATATCTCGCGTGTGGATCACAGGGCCTCGGAGGTAGACAGCGCTTGCGTCGTTGTGTCCTCTCCTGATTTACTGCATCCAGATCAAGCCGCTCGTCGACGGTAAGATTGAATGCATCGGCAAAGGATCGTGCTACGAATACGTCTTCGTATGCTGCCTGATCTTCCACGCTAAGTTCCCCGGGAAAGGGACTGCCGTGAAACTGCCGTGCTAACGAATCCATCGATGCACTCGTCATAACCTCTCGGTAACGGTCGATGTTCGCCAGCTTACGAGTGTACACACGATGTCCGTCTCCGACGGCATTATTAAACAACTCCTCGGTGAGTTCGTAGGGTAGCGATCTTTTCCTACGCTTACCAGAATCCTCACGGATGCTGCAGCATAGTCCCTCAAACCCGTCAGCTGTGAGGCATGATACGAATTGGTCGCGGGCACGTGGTTCGACGTTACACATCACACGTAACATGCATCTTTCGTTTGGAGAGGCGCATTGGTGGGCGAACCCCGAGGAGGATCGTTCTACAACGTCGATGGATTGTACTGTTACAAAGAAATGTATTAAAATAAACACTAAAAACGAAAGCACACTTTGGGTAAGCATCGTAACGACGATGTTCGGTAACGATGCTTTCGTGGCTAGAGCGGTCGATGCACTGGTTTCAAGTGACAACCGGAAGAGGTCCTGGATTTGCTACGAGCCGGAAACGTCTTAACGCAACGTATCAATGTGACTGAGCGGATGGTTGATATGATTAATTTTCCAATAAAATATAGCAAATAATATTTCATAAAATCGCTTACAAAGTTAAAGAAATGTAAATTAAATCTAGTTTGAAATGATGTTAAAGATACATATTAAAAATATAAAAAATAAAATAAATCGTTTGACAATATTTTGTTCGATGTTTTTCTTAATCATCCCGTAGTATGATAGTGACTAAAATGTATACCGTCGGCAGTGTGAAAAAGGAAGCTGTCCTGGCAGAAAAGGCTAGCAAGCTTCCACTAGCCTTCTCGGTTCAGTCTCGATTCAGCAGTTCAATCAACCGTATCGGTGTCTCACATTTATAGCCCTCCAGCCAGTAACGTTCGTCTTTTTATCATCGTCTTTTAATGGATTTACTAGTGTCACTGTCTATTTTACGGCACTAATTTAGCAATATGTACGGTCGTTCACCGGTCATCAACGGGGTAGGAGTGACTTTCCTAAAAATGTTACATTTTATAGTGCTACTCTGTGTAGCTAGTGTACTAGTTTGCATTTCCGAAACACAAGCATCATCGATCGACGATGGTGGTGTGCGTTCGAACGATTTACACCACCAGCAACGCGCAAACGGTGAGTATCGGCAGTGGCCTGAACGAAGCCGATTATTTACTTGCAAATTCTACTGATTATTGCGGCCTGCTGGCGCTTTTGGTTAGTGGGCAAATAGAGTGTTTGCCGTAGCTGGCAGCTGAGATAAATTTAGATAACCTAAATCCGGAGCAAACTTATTCGGGAGAAAAATCGTGATGCACACCGAGCACGTGCCTTTGGAAAGAGGAAATGTTTGCACAAAGCTGTGTACGCTTGAGTGCGCCCGTGTGCGTGTGTGTGTGTGTGTCTACGCTTTAGTCATTCCATCGATTGGTGCAATGACCGTGTGTGTTGCGAAGTACTTCAACATTTTCTGTTATTTTATCAAAATAGGAATTTCTTTATGATTTAGAGCAGACATACGATGACCTTGAGTCCATGCGATCCACTCAACTTTATACTTTATATTTTGTATATTATCTTTTACATAACGTATGCATTAAAAGAGCTATTACATCAGATGTATGCTCAAATAAAACGGGCAATGAAACTGTAACAAATAAAGTTGTATACTTTTCTTTGAGAAGTTTATGATTTCACCATAACAGGACTAACAGGATAATGACCATAGTTAACAGCATTAAGTTTGTATACAATTTCTTCAATTATTAGGTGCTCGTTGTTGGGGGTTTGAGCTAACGTAAATAAACTAATTGATCTCAAATTGAATTCAAAATTTGACAGCTTAATCAGTTTATTATAAGCAGCTACAGACAAAACAATCGAAGCGGTTTTTAAGTGATTTTGCTGTTGAAGATTTGCTTACAAAATCAGCTCTTGCTTTGTAAGCTTTGGATCCGAATTCCAAAGACAGAGACCAATCGGAGACATCGTGTTCATGATGACTGTATACAAGGCCTGCTTCTGGAAATTAGGTCTCCTTCGCTTGGAGGGCTTATCCAACTCTGTCGACAAGTACAGGGCCTTTAAAAATCGGGCCTATTTTTCCTTATCAGAAATCTAGGATTTTTTCTGTCGGTAATCGCTTAAAAATGAGGGCTGTCCGTAGAAACCCATCAAGACGGCTATGCATGTATTAAATGTATGCGAAGGAAGCTAGAATCGATGAGCCAACATCTGACGAGGTTGTAGTGACTAGGAAGAACTAATCAGAACAAGCAGCTAGCGAGGAACGTGAAAAAGATGGCCGGTGAGCAGTCATGGAAGACAAACAAGCTAAAATCGACTCTCTCAATGGTTCAATGGATTTTATTTTGGCCATCCTCAGTCAGTGGATCTTACTAAAGCATTCAATTGTCAATAAGCAGGAGCAATCGATAGCCGATGCATTGACAGGGCTATGACATACCTCACGAAAGGAATGAAACCTTGCTATTGAAGTTTTGCTAGTTACAATGTAAATAATGAAGAATTTTTACGAATGACGTCTATATTTAAATATTTGTTTTGTTCCAAACAAACTATCCTCTGCTTGAGAATCAACTGGGTTGGCAAAGGTCCAGCTTGAGGTAGGAGTTGTTTACACAAAAATCCGTTTAACCTTTTCATACATGATTAGTTTATAAACATATTGAATCTACCCGATACTTCATTTAATAATAACGTATGTTGGACATCAAATGCAATTCAATTTCCTTCCATAGAATAATTTTGCTAATTTCATTTTTTCTATCCGTTCAAACAGCAACGCACTCGCGGTTACATTGTCCACCGGACACAGGCGTCTGTGTGCGTTTGCTCCAGTGCCCGGAAGTCGATCGTATGTCCATCGTCCGTTCCCTATCACGTCCGCCACATCTTCGTCCGCCAACCGAACGTCGCTGGGAAAGTTCGGTTTGGCGTCGCTGTACGCTGCTGAATGGTGAATTTACTGGCATTTGTTGTCCATCACATCCGGTTATTGAGGCCAGCGCGGAAAAATCGTCGTCATTGTCGAAACTGTCAAACCACGAACAGGAGCAACTTTTACGACAGGCTGAAAACATAGCACTGCAAGAGATGCAAAAGTACCTTACCGATGATGGCAGCGTGCTTGACGACATGCCCACAATCACTCACTTTCACACCGGTCACCTTTCGCTTCCGGACGATGTCCTTTCACCGGAACTGGTGCAGAAAGGGTTACAGGAGATGCTGACATGGCAGGCCCTTGAACAGATGTAAATAGAGATCCGCGACAATGATTGAATGAACGGACGAGTTTTTGATTGAATGCTTTTGCTCTGTTTCAATTCTGTTTGCAGCTCGAACGGAACGGTTGCTCGACAGCATTTCCAACGACCCAAGCGTTGTCTGGTGGGACCACCCTGTGAAAAAGGCCACTCACGCTACCGGCGCTTTGATGGGCGCTGCAATAACGTCGAGCCGGGCGGAAGTCTCTGGGGTTCGGCAGGATATCCGATGGAACGGTTGCTTCCGCCAGCGTATGGTGATGGCATTTGGGCGCCACGGATTGTTTCCTACACCGGTCGTTACCTTCCGTCGGCTCGTAAATTATCTTCCACGCTGTTTGCCGATCTGCACCATCCGCACGCCACGCGCAACGTGCTGTTCATGCAGTTCGGTCAGTTCCTGGCGCACGATTTCTCGCGCAACAAAGCAATCGAAACAAAGACCAAGTGCTGTACGGAGGATGGGTCCGGACGGGTGAAGGATGCTTCGCCTGCTTGCATGCCAATACCGGTGTCCAGTGGGGATGCTTTCTACTCCCAGCATGGGGTACGCTGTATACCATCATGACGGCTATGCATGTATTAAATGTATGCGAAGGAAGCTAGAATCGATGAGCCAACATCTGACGAGGTTGTAGTGACTAGGAAGAACTAATCAGAACAAGCAGCTAGCGAGGAACGTGAAAAAGATGGCCGGTGAGCAGTCATGGAAGACAAACAAGCTAAAATCGACTCTCTCAATGGTTCAATGGATTTTATTTTGGCCATCCTCAGTCAGTGGATCTTACTAAAGCATTCAATTGTCAATAAGCAGGAGCAATCGATAGCCGATGCATTGACAGGGCTATGACATACCTCACGAAAGGAATGAAACCTTGCTATTGAAGTTTTGCTAGTTACAATGTAAATAATGAAGAATTTTTACGAATGACGTCTATATTCAAATATTTGTTTTGTTCCAAACAAACTATCCTCTGCTTGAGAATCAACTGGGTTGGCAAAGGTCCAGCTTGAGGCAGGAGTTGTTTACACAAAAATCCGTTTGACCTTTTCATACATGATTAGTTTATAAACATATTGAAACTACCCGATACTTCATTTAATAATAACGTATGTTGGACATCAAATGCAATTCAATTTCCTTCCATAGAATAATTTTGCTAATTTCATTTTTTCTATCCGTTCAAACAGCAACGCACTTGCGGTTACATTGTCCACCGGACACAGGCGTCTGTGTGCGTTTGCTCCAGTGCCCGGAAGTCGATCGTATGTCCATCGTCCGTTCCCTATCACGTCCGCCACATCTTCGTCCGCCAACCGAACGTCGCTGGGAAAGTTCGGTTTGGCGTCGCTGTACGCTGCTGAATGGTGAATTTACTGGCATTTGTTGTCCATCACATCCGGTTATTGAGGCCAGCGCGGAAAAATCGTCGTCATTGTCGAAACTGTCAAACCACGAACAGGAGCAACTTTTACGACAGGCTGAAAACATAGCACTGCAAGAGATGCAAAAGTACCTTACCGATGATGGCAGCGTGCTTGACGACATGCCCACAATCACTCACTTTCACACCGGTCACCTTTCGCTTCCGGACGATGTCCTTTCACCGGAACTGGTGCAGAAAGGGTTACAGGAGATGCTGACATGGCAGGCCCTTGAACAGATGTAAATAGAGATCCGCGACAATGATTGAATGAACGGACGAGTTTTTGATTGAATGCTTTTGCTCTGTTTCAATTCTGTTTGCAGCTCGAACGGAACGGTTGCTCGACAGCATTTCCAACGACCCAAGCGTTGTCTGGTGGGACCACCCTGTGAAAAAGGCCACTCACGCTACCGGCGCTTTGATGGGCGCTGCAATAACGTCGAGCCGGGCGGAAGTCTCTGGGGTTCGGCAGGATATCCGATGGAACGGTTGCTTCCGCCAGCGTATGGTGATGGCATTTGGGCGCCACGGATTGTTTCCTACACCGGTCGTTACCTTCCGTCGGCTCGTAAATTATCTTCCACGCTGTTTGCCGATCTGCACCATCCGCACGCCACGCGCAACGTGCTGTTCATGCAGTTCGGTCAGTTCCTGGCGCACGATTTCTCGCGCAACAAAGCAATCGAAACAAAGACCAAGTGCTGTACGGAGGATGGGTCCGGACGGGTGAAGGATGCTTCGCCTGCTTGCATGCCAATACCGGTGTCCAGTGGGGATGATTTCTACTCCCAGCATGTGGTACGCTGTATACACTTTATGCGTGCGGCGGTGGCGCCAATGAGAGAGTGCGAAGGCGTAGGTCACGGTAGACAGTTGTCCGGCGTCAGTCACTTTATCGATGGATCGGCAATATATGGCACCAGCAGCAAGCAGGCACACGAGCTTCGGGCTCACGAAGGTGGACGTTTGAAGTCACTGTTTCATAGACGGTTTCACAACGAGTTGCCACCGCTCGATCGCACCAAGGACGCTTGTGATCCGGGTGCCGAAATGTGCTTCTTGACGGGGGATGGTCGTTCGAACCAGTTGATCTCGCTGGTGGCCGTACATACACTGTTTCTGCGCGAACACAATCGGCTGGCACGTCGCCTGCAACAGCTCAATCCTCACTGGAGCGATGGGACGCTGTACCAGGAAGCTCGTCGAATCGTCATTGCCCAGCTACAGCACATAGCGTTCGGGGAATATCTTCCCAAAGTTGTTGGTCCACGGTACATAGCGCTGTATCGGTTGCACTTGCCAACTGCTGGAACATACAGCGAGTTCTACGACTATCACACGAATCCTTCTGTATCGAGCGAATTTACAGTAGCGGCCTTCCGGTTCGGTCACTCTACCGTTCCATCGAAGCTGGAGTAAGGCAACATTGCCAATTCTATTTCGTTTTTCATAATAATCTCCGCTTTCCTTTCTTTAGGCTGCAGGACGGCCCAGTAGATACGTGGCGCACATTTTTAGATCCAACGCGTTTTCGCGAACGAAGCTTCTACGATGACCTTTTTGGAGCGCTACAGTACCAACCGATGCAGAGCGTAGATGAGATGTTTTCCACCAGCTTAACCCGCTTTCTGAACGTGAAACCCGGCAAACAGTACGGCGTTGATCTGGCCGCCATCAACATCCAGCGCGGACGGGATCATGCCGTCCGACCGTACAATGACTATCGGCGAATGGGAGGCAAAGCCGGTGCTTACTCGTTCGAGGATTTCGGAATCGAACTGGGGCATAAGTTGCGCTCACTGTACTCGCATCCGGACGATGTGGATCTGTACGTGGGCGGCATTCTGGAGCCACCGGTCGAGGGTGGCGTGGTGGGTGAAACGTTTGCCGAACTAATTGCGGACCAGTTTTCGAAGTTTCAGCGTGGCGATCGGTACTTTTACAGCAACGGGCCCGAAACGAACCCGGGCCACTTTACCGTACAGCAGCTGAAGGAGATTCAGCGCGTGACCATGGCGTCGTTGATATGTGCCAATGCAGGCGATCCGCATCGTATGCGCGTGTTGCCGGATGCGTTCGGTCTTCTGCACGATGACAATCGGCCGGTGGATTGTACGGCGCACGAGATTCCGAGGTTGGATCTGAGCTGGTGGAGGGATTAGTTTATGTTAGGTGTAGGTTTTCCAGTACGTTTTCGCATGATGTATGATTTTTGTTTTTATTTTAACGTGCTAGTGCGCATGTTTGCTATATTGTTTGAAATATAGTTCGTTCCGTGTTCAATCGTATTGGAATGCCTTTAAAGTTTAATGGCATTTGTTTATTATGTTTTTTTTTTAAAGTTATTTATCCGTCATGTGTGAAGGTTTAAGGAGAGAACCATGATACGTAAATGATAAGTCAAATGTATCTCTTATTGTCTATGGCAATTGTTCTATTAACCTATCCCTCAAAGACCTAATGCTTATGTATATTAAAGTCAAAGTGATTATAGCGGAACATTCTAAGTTGTCGAGATGTCATGTCGATTCTCCTTTGTGATTTATTGTCGTTATCTTCTTATACCTGTGTGCCTAACAGTATCAGGCTTTCGTAGTAAGGTGGCATCTTTGTTCGGTCTCTCCAGTGTAATTTAAAAAAGTTATTCTGTATAGTACTTCCTTGATTCAACTAAGAACTAGATCGTCTAAGTCTTTGGTGATTGTCAATATTAGAACAAATGATCTGCTTCTACAGCCGAAGATTTCTTCTCCGTGGGGCGTACAAATGTGACGCAATTGGTCAACTTTCGCCAGAAATTTTTCATCGCTAATAGGGACTATTTTAAGCGTCTCGACGAACGCGTAAATGACACCACATGCACAATTTACCATTAACGCCTCGTAAAACCTAATTTAAACTAATTGTTGAACAGCAATACTCTCTAACGTTCTGAAGATATCTATTTTTTTCGCTGTTGTGGACATTTTACGGTCATTTTTATATTTACAGGTCAGAAGCGCTTACATATACAATGTACATATAAAAGGAAATAATTTTTTTTTCGTGGAGCCTAAGCGCTTCTAGTAAACCGAATAGAAACACATATGTAGCCGGTGCTTTCAACAATATGTTCGATTAGTAAAGAAAAGTACAAATAGAGCCACTGCAGAATTGAGTTTGGAAAGGCCAACCTTTCAAGCTTCTTCTTCTACTTTGGCTATACAATTTATCTTTACCGGCGAGGTCTTTACCGGCGGGGAAATAGTCCGAACGGGATTCTAGCGCCATATGGAGGCGCTCCTTAACAGCTTCTTCAATAGTAAAACAAATTAAATGCTATGGAAGGCCGTTTTTAAGTTGTTAATCAAAAGTTGATCGCTTTGTTTTAAATACGGGGTCAGAAAAGAAGTATTTTTCTTCATGACCTGCTCTATTAAGCACGTCTAGTAGATATGACTAGGTCACCTTTTCCAGGACTGCAACTCCAACTCCTTAAACTCCAGCCGATCTCAACGCTTTGCGCCAAACACGCACATTCCTAGTGGGACATGAGTTCGGCATCCTCATCATGTGCCCCAACCATCGTATCTTTCCGGCTCTGGCGACACACCGCCAACGATGAACACTTGTCGTTCGAAAATGGCAAGTGCATTGGCGTTCTCCGTCAGCATAGTTCAGGACTTGTACCCGTAGACGACTACCGGACGTGTCAGTGTGCAATATATTGTGCATTATGTGTGCGTTTGGAGTCTTCTAAATCGCAGGAGATTGTGGAGTCCGAAGTAGACACTACACCCTGGAATAACGCGCATACAAATTTCGAAGCTTACGTTGTTAACTCCTATACCTCCTTGAGATATTCGCCATTAATTGATACACTGCTTCTTAGTCCAGAGCCCGACTCGGTTAGAGCCCCCGGCAAACAGGTAATTTGTCTTGGTTGTATTGATCCTCAATTCAATCCCATTGGTCTCGCATTTCAGTCGATGTTATCCGCGATGTCAAGGAATTGGAGAGATCGGGTAAAAATTGTGCCTCTGAAGTCCGCGCTTCACATGACACCTTCCAGAGTGATGTTAAACAGGAGAGTTCCCTCTTTCCTTTGCGTTAGTCCAAGAGCCTTAGTATATCATTACACTTGTCCTCGTGGAGATACAATCAACTTGATTCCTACTACTTTCCATCTCTATGAATCGGTTGGAATGGGTAATTTCAATTACATCACGACCCTCGTTATTGCCAACAGTAAGTGGTCCAATTTCAATGTCAAGACCAGTCTGTTGCATCCTTTGTGCCATATAAAACTGCATGCTGCTTTCTATAGTTCGTTTCGAATAAAAACATTCCTAGTCAATATTTCCTTGTTTCGTTTAAGGCGTCCATTCAACTTTCTTACCAAGCTGCTTGCCACTCACTGCCCATACACACCATTTTCTATCAGTTCGTAAATAGTGAATCAGCGAAAAATCACACTTCACCCTCAGCGGAATGCTAATTTCAACAACATATCTCCAAGCACTTAATTTGATGGATGTTCATCTTCAGCTTCATCATCATCATCACGCTCATCCTCATCATTTGGTTTGGGCTGTTTTTCCTTTTCCCACCCGCGAGGTCATTAGTTTTTTACTGCTGAAAGTCACGAATGCTGTGCAAGTCAAATATTGTTTATCTTTCGCCCTATACGACATCGTAAATGGCGTCGAGTTTTCCATCCGGTCTGTGTTTTGAACATGGGTGCAAGGGCAATGTTTGCATACGGCGTGCTGGAGCCAAAAAAAAAGACCAGGACTGGACTGTTTCTGCATCGCTTGTCCGAGGAAGTCCCACATCGAAACCCGGGACTGCTTATAATGTGCGCGGGCGAGGGCACGTTCTGTTTACTCTCGGAAAATGATTTGCTTTGCCCGGGCTCGAATGGTATTTGCTAAAATGTGGGGAGTGGAAACATTTTCCCGCTCTAGTCCCGGCGACTTTTTCGTAGGAAAGCTGGCGTTAGGCCAGCAAAATCTCTGTCCGACGTTTAGCCTTTGTTAAAGCGCACCATATCTGGCAATGCGTAATATTTACTCTGACAGGTGCTAGGTATGCCTCAAAAACATGGACAGAAAGCATATGTATGCCGTTTGTTGAAAGCCTGTTGCATCCGAACCGGTCGTGTACGGTGAAATTCGTACATTGGTCTGCTGCCTAGTTGCCGAATCCATAGTAAAGGTACATTTCAATTTGAAATGCAATCCTTTGTTCTAACCGTAGGCTGCACATGTTGAGCTAATGAATGTAATGAAAATACCTGTTCGATGCTAGTAAGCAACAAGTGGCCATGAAGGCAGACAGAACATTCCTTCCCACTATGTACACACGCTATGCTCACAACACGGCAGACACGTTCATCCGAGCTTTCGGACTCCCGAACCGACAGACGCGCGTGACGTACACTTCGGGATGAACACTACGCTGTTCCGTTGTCACCTTATCACGGATTCTTACCATCACCTCCGAGTGCATTGAGCGCGTTAAGGTGGATGGCTGATACTGGAGGCCTGCAGGTGATTACGGAGCATACCGTTGCTTTCATCTTTAATGCTGGGTGATTTTTCTCTCTCCACAAACTCAGCCACTTAATCCAGCGACAAACCGTTCATGTTCGCAACAGCGAAAAACTTCCGTCTCAAGGGTGGCCTGTGAAGCTGTGATGGACAGGTTCGTGGTGCTTATGGTCACCTCCAACATAATGGAGCGATGAGATGTAGGAAAAATCACGCATCACCTCACACAAACAACGGTTGCGGGTTCGCGCCTTTAATTGAGGTGGATATTGGAGAGCATTTCGGGGAAAAACGTCCCAAAACGCTTGGATTGGCTTCGAACCGTGATGCTGTTAATTATTTTTCAACAGCAGACAGGCAGGTTTTTATTTGGCCTCTTCTGTTGTGTGTCTACGTGTGCCAAAGATGTTGAGCGAATTAGTGTTTGGCGAAGGCGAGAGGATGGACCGTTTCACCCTTGCATTTAGCATGTGGTGGCCGTTTGTTTGTCCGGTGACGATTTGCTACACGCTAGTATAGACAGCTGGAATGGGTAATCTATTGAATTTCGCTAATTGATGCACCTACGGACCGGATCGAAGCAGTTTGCGTCGCTTCTTCCTCGAGTGGATTTATCATTTGCGTAAACATCATATTTTTAGACACGAGGATACGAGGTTTTTGCCAGATCTGTGCAATGCGTAGCGCTAACACTGTTCCACAATTCGAAGAACAAACCCAAACCGGGCTTTAAAAAAGTGTTAGTTTTCTTTTTGAATTTTCGTGGAAACAAAATTCGATTGGAGATACTGAAGGAATGCTGGAAGAGTGTTATAGTGCTACGAGTTCCGGGAAATGCAGCATATTGGTGTAGTTATCAACATTTTCCAAAGTAACAATACGAACAGGTGTTGTTGGAGCTCGTTTTTTGGATTGTAGTGCTGTTTCATTGTACCTAGTTTTCCGTTGTTTTTATTCCTGAAATAGGATTTATTTTTAGTTAAATTTCCGCGAAAATCTTTTGAAATTCAATTTGAAAGTCTGTTTTAAATGCGTCCTAGGCTGTGCAATATTTTAGTATTAACATATATCTGAAAAGTACAAGAAATTGCTACCGAAACAATTCTAGTAATTACGGAGGCCATTGTCTGGACAAAATCAAGACCTAGTGCATTATTTTCCTACCGTTAATGTGTCATAAAACCCACCAGTGAATGTGTTATGGATTTCGTAAAATCCGAGCATATATTTATAGCCGAGTAGAGCCGTCAAACGAAATCATAATATGGTACATCGTGGAACATGAAGATTCGGTAAATATATGTCTACTCTCAGATAGCCTGCTAATTTTACTTATTTTTTAACCTTTAAACTTGGTACAGAACTGTCCATCGAAGACTTGGTGGCGCAATAACCAGGGACCATCTACAATTCAATCCATGTCTTGGTACAAGCTGTTGACAAAGACTTTATGGTCTAATGTAGCAAAAGCTTACTTGTGCAGCATTGAAAATTCTGGATGGACTAGCCCTACCAGTGGACCAGTTAAAAGATATCGATGGCGTATAGATAGGTAATCGCACCTTTGAAGTCGTTCTAAACGTCACTCATCCTGGGCCAAAGCCTGAGACATGCACTCTATCCAAAACTGACGAATCTTGTGTAGAACGAGTCGCTACAATGACAATCTGTTCGATGATCTCCTTATTGAGCTGGTGCGAATGGCGCTGGACGAACTAGAATTGAGAGATGAGTTAAACACTCAGATCGAGAGTGACTCAGTGAAAAAGAGCTATATTAAACGGTTGCATTTGACCTCAACCTAGATTATCGTAATATTAAAAATACTGAGACATAATTGTTTTATTAGTTAATATAGAAGCGCAGGTGCCTATTAAACAGGTGTCTAAATAAAAGTGACAGCAGTTTACCACAACTATCTTCCATATCTTTTTATTTTTAATAGTCCATAAGCCCTGCTACCAGGGCTACGCATCATAACTCCGTGGTGTACGCAAACTTCAGGATGTATGCAGAAAGAGTCTTTTTTTCATGTTTGTTGTTCTATGAAATTCGTTGAAACCAAATATCATGCATTCTGGCACTGCAGCCGTACACTAGGCTGAAAATTAGTATTGTATGTATTAGTAATTGATGGCTTTTTCATTTCTATTTGGATTTTTGGACAATGGACTATGAGCCGTGAGCTTCTAACATCGTCCAAATGGTACAAACAATGTTCCGCGATACAGTAGCTCCTCCAGCAACAGACATGATATTTATAACAACCACTCTTCTCTAATAATGTTAAGTTAAACTGTCTGTACAATCATTGTCTAAACGGCACACCTATAAATTATCTGGCTAGAGTTTTAAGAAACGTAGACTTCTGTTCTTTCGTTTTCTTCGATGGGAGAAGTTTTGACCTACCATTCCTAACTTCCTTTATTTGAATTAGCCATAGTTGTACAGCCCGTCCTGCGTAATGGTGAAAAGGCCCAAAAATAGTTTGGTACCAGGGCAGCTGGCACCACTACGATGCATCTGAACTGCTCCATGAACTGTAACCTGCCATGGACACCTGTTTCATACTTGGACTCATATAAGCGGTACAAAAATTCACCAATTCTCAGATTTCCGTTGTGAATAAAAATCTTTGCAATAGCATCCAAGCGCTCAAGCCAAACCGCCTCTGCGGATGAAAGCCAACCGAGAAGAACAGAGAGACATAAAAAAACACGAAAAAACCCCGAAAGCGTCACGCTTTCCATAGCTTTTATTCGCATAGCAACGCGTAGTAATGTTTCCTGCTGTAGAGCTTCAACTCGCGTAGTTCGCGTAGTGGCGAATGATAAAAGCGACGCATATTGCCAAAATGTATTGGCTTGGGGCGTCAAAATTGCTGTCGAGTAGTTTTCATGCTCAAAAATTAGTACCAAAACTACACACACTGAGTCCGCAAAAGCATTCGCCTACCTGTATATGTTACACCTTTTAAGCTAATTATATGTGTTTTAAGCTCGATAAATATTCAAGCAAAATCTTAACCATTTTGCTAGTGGATCTTATTGCTCATTGTAACTATGTTCTCTGAGGCTATTGCGAATGGTACTTCTAGATACTGTTATTACCCTTATATGCCTAACTTTATAACTAGGCTAATTTTTTTTCTGTTAATAAAACGATCTTCCTATTCAGTTATTGATCTTCGGCTATCGGCATTTTGCACTGGTTATTAAAATGGAATCAGTTTTCGATATTCTGGGTTCTTTTTCTTGACCTGACCTACTGATTCAAGAGCAATGAAAATATTTAAATCTCAATTGTATGTCAGCAAAGAACTAAACAACTAAACACAACTAAAAAGTATACAAGTAGACAGGCATTACATCATCTGTTTTTGTCCGTAAAGATGTCCAACGATGTATGTAAGAATACTTAAAATAAATAGATATTCTTGACACAATTTTGTAAAATAGTTTTGGTCTAGAAAATATAAAATATTAAATGGATGTTAGGATAAAAAATTGAGGCGAGCGTCTACATGGACAGAGCAGTTTTCTAGCTATTTTTTTAATCTGGCACGCGAGAGTTCTTAGCCTGCTATGTGGCCTGGTCGATGGAATATACGAAACTTGATAGCCGTGGCAAGACCGGCATCTTGACCCCAGTTTTCTAGCAGATTTCGGAACTATTGAGCAATATTGACACCTTGACCAGGTTCGGCAAAGCGCTAAATGTACTAAATGTAGAAGCTTTCACGTGGATGAGGTCGAACGTTTAATATATAGATGTTCTACTTAGTCAGCAATAAAGCATCTAAATCAACGGAATGGTAGACTTTTGGTTTAGTGGCAGCTGCGCTGATTGCTAACATGGCGAGCTCCGGTTGGCTTTCACAGATATATTGAGTTAGGAAAAAAAATTTGACTGCACAGCACCTCCTCGGGATATAGTACCAAAGGGGTGAGTATGCATAATTTGTAGTACATTAAACTAGTCAAATTCTTGACAGCTTAATACGTCATGAGAATGCTGCAGTACGACTTAGCCCAGAATTTATCTCCTGTTACGTTTCAGTATCCTGACATAAGCTTGTTACCTTGTTGTACTAAATAGCCACTCTACTACACACCTTCTCAGGAAAAATAACACCAAAAGCCACCAGTTGACATACTGAATTTCGTTGGGAAAAATGATTTAGAGACCACAAGAGTACCCAATCGTCTTACCTTCTTCGAACATCTTGCCACTTTCACACGTCTTGCGCTATTTTTTTTTGCCTATGCTTGTATACACTTTGATGATCGATTCTTCTACGAATTTAGTCCTAATGATTTGATTCCCCCCACTCTCGCATTGATGAAGGTAAACATGCGTCAATTGGATGTTTTTCGTACGATCAATTGCGTCCAAATACGGGGCGACGATATAAAACGATGTACAATTTGAATTGCAAACAAGTAGCGCGTGTGGGTGTGTGTATTACTTTGGCCTGCACACTCGTCAACTACCTGCCCAAAACGTCACCTTAGTGTGTTTTTGTTTGGTCAGTTGCTCAGGGGTTTGAAATAATCGGTAACAAAATAGAGAAAAAAAAAACACAAAATCGGGAAGCTGCTTACCATTTAGCTGTAAAAGCGCTGGACGTCACAGACAGCCTGGTGGACTAATCGGATTACGCTTTTTGTTGCATTCGTGTGATGGTTTTTCTTTTTCGCTCATTTTATCGAAATTAAATAAATAAGCGCAATCGAGAATCAGTAAAAAAACAAATTACAATGTTAATGTTTGGTAAAAAAAAATTTACAGGTCAGAAGCGCTTACATATACAATGTACATATAAAAGGAAATAATTTTTTTTTCGTGGAGCCTAAGCGCTTCTAGTAAACCGAATAGAAACACATATGTAGCCGGTGCTTTCAACAATATGTTCGATTAGTAAAGTAAAGTACAAATAGAGCCACTGCAGAATTGAGTTTGGAAAGGCCAACCTTTCAAGCTTCTTCTTCTACTTTGGCTATACAATTTATCTTTACCGGCGAGGTCTTTACCGGCGGGGAAATAGTCCGAACGGGATTCTAGCGCCATATGGAGGCGCTCCTTAACAGCTTCTTCAATAGTAAAACAAATTAAATGCTATGGAAGGCCGTTTTTAAGTTGTTAATCAAAAGTTGATCGCTTTGTTTTAAATACGGGGTCAGAAAAGAAGTATTTTTCTTCATGACCTGCTCTATTAAGCACGTCTAGTAGATATGACTAGGTCACCTTTTCCAGGACTGCAACTCCAACTCCTTAAACTCCAGCCGATCTCAACGCTTTGCGCCAAACACGCACATTCCTAGTGGGACATGAGTTCGGCATCCTCATCATGTGCCCCAACCATCGTATCTTTCCGGCTCTGGCGACACACCGCCAACGATGAACACTTGTCGTTCGAAAATGGCAAGTGCATTGGCGTTCTCCGTCAGCATAGTTCAGGACTTGTACCCGTAGACGACTACCGGACGTGTCAGTGTGCAATATATTGTGCATTATGTGTGCGTTTGGAGTCTTCTAAATCGCAGGAGATTGTGGAGTCCGAAGTAGACACTACACCCTGGAATAACGCGCATACAAATTTCGAAGCTTACGTTGTTAACTCCTATACCTCCTTGAGATATTCGCCATTAATTGATACACTGCTTCTTAGTCCAGAGCCCGACTCGGTTAGAGCCCCCGGCAAACAGGTAATTTGTCTTGGTTGTATTGATCCTCAATTCAATCCCATTGGTCTCGCATTTCAGTCGATGTTATCCGCGATGTCAAGGAATTGGAGAGATCGGGTAAAAATTGTGCCTCTGAAGTCCGCGCTTCACATGACACCTTCCAGAGTGATGTTAAACAGGAGAGTCCCCTCGTTCCTTTGCGTTAGTCCAAGAACCTTAGTATATCATTACACTTGTCCTCGTGGAGATACAATCAACTTGATTCCTACTACTTTCCATCTCTATGAATCGGTTGGAATGGGTAATTTCAATTACATCACGACCCTCGTTATTGCCAACAGTAAGTGGTCCAATTTCAATGTCAAGACCAGTCTGTTGCATCCTTTGTGCCATATAAAACTGCATGCTGCTTTCTGTAGTTCGTTTCGAATGAAAACATTCCTGGTCAATATTTCCTTGTTTCGTTTAAGGCGACTATTCAACTTTCTTACTCTGCTGCTTCCCACTCTCTGCCCATACACACCATTTTCTATCAGTTCGTAAATAGTGAATCAGCGAAAAATCACACTTCACCCTCAGCGGAATGCTAATTTCAACAACATATCTCCAAGCACTTAATTTGATGGATGTTCATCTTCAGCTTCATCATCATCATCACGCTCATCCTCATCATTTGGTTTGGGCTGTTTTTCCTTTTCCCACCCGCGAGGTCATTAGTTTTACTGCTGAAAGTCACGAATGCTGTGCAAGTCAAATATTGTTTATCTTTCGCCCTATACGACATCGTAAATGGCGTCGAGTTTTCCATCCGGTCTGTGTTTTGAACATGGGTGCAAGGGCAATGTTTGCATACGGCGTGCTGGAGCCAAAAAAAAAGACCAGGACTGGACTGTTTCTGCATCGCTTGTCCGAGGAAGTCCCACATCGAAACCCGGGACTGCTTATAATGTGCGCGGGCGAGGGCACGTTCTGTTTACTCTCGGAAAATGATTTGCTTTGCCCGGGCTCGAATGGTATTTGCTAAAATGTGGGGAGTGGAAACATTTTCCCGCTCTAGTCCCGGCGACTTTTTCGTAGGAAAGCTGGCGTTAGGCCAGCAAAATCTCTGTCCGACGTTTAGCCTTTGTTAAAGCGCACCATATCTGGCAATGCGTAATATTTACTCTGACAGGTGCTAGGTATGCCTCAAAAACATGGACAGAAAGCATATGTATGCCGTTTGTTGAAAGCCTGTTGCATCCGAACCGGTCGTGTACGGTGAAATTCGTACATTGGTCTGCTGCCTAGTTGCCGAATCCATAGTAAAGGTACATTTCAATTTGAAATGCAATCCTTTGTTCCAACCGTAGGCTGCACATGTTGAGCTAATGAATGTAATGAAAATACCTGTTCGATGCTAGTAAGCAACAAGTGGCCATGAAGGCAGACAGAACATTCCTTCCCACTATGTACACACGCTATGCTCACAACACGGCAGACACGTTCATCCGAGCTTTCGGACTCCCGAACCGACAGACGCGCGTGACGTACACTTCGGGATGAACACTACGCTGTTCCGTTGTCACCTTATCACGGATTCTTACCATCACCTCCGAGTGCATTGAGCGCGTTAAGGTGGATGGCTGATACTGGAGGCCTGCAGGTGATTGCGGGGCATACCGTTGCTTTCATCTTTAATGCTGGGTGATTTTTCTCTCTCCACAAACTCAGCCACTTAATCCAGCGACAAACCGTTCATGTTCGCAACAGCGAAAAACTTCCGTCTCAAGGGTGGCCTGTGAAGCTGTGATGGACAGGTTCGTGGTGCTTATGGTCACCTCCAACATAATGGAGCGATGAGATGTAGGAAAAATCACGCATCACCTCACACAAACAACGGTTGCGGGTTCGCGCCTTTAATTGAGGTGGATATTGGAGAGCATTTCGGGGAAAAACGTCCCAAAACGCTTGGATTGGCTTCGAACCGTGATGCTGTTAATTATTTTTCAACAGCAGACAGGCAGGTTTTTATTTGGCCTCTTCTGTTGTGTGTCTACGTGTGCCAAAGATGTTGAGCGAATTAGTGTTTGGCGAAGGCGAGAGGATGGACCGTTTCACCCTTGCATTTAGCATGTGGTGGCCGTTTGTTTGTCCGGTGACGATTTGCTACACGCTAGTATAGACAGCTGGAATGGGTAATCTATTGAATTTCGCTAATTGATGCACCTACGGACCGGATCGAAGCAGTTTGCGTCGCTTCTTCCTCGAGTGGATTTATCATTTGCGTAAACATCATATTTTTAGACACGAGGATACGAGGTTTTTGCCAGATCTGTGCAATGCGTAGCGCTAACACTGTTCCACAATTCGAAGAACAAACCCAAACCGGGCTTTAAAAAAGTGTTAGTTTTCTTTTTGAATTTTCGTGGAAACAAAATTCGATTGGAGATACTGAAGGAATACTGGAAGAGTGTTATAGTGCTACGAGTTCCGGGAAATGCAGCATATTGGTGTAATTATCAACATTTTCCAAAGTACCAATACGAACAGGTGTTGTTGGAGCTCGTTATTTGGATTGTAGTGCTGTTTCATTGTACCTAGCTATCCGTTGTTTTTATTCCTGAAATAGGATTTATTTTTAGTTAAGTTTCCGCGAAAATCTTTTGAAATTCAATTTGAAAGTCTGTTTTAAATGCGTCCTAGGCTGTGCAATATTTTAGTATTAACATATATCTGAAAAGTACAAGAAATTGCTACCGAAACAATTCTAGTAATTACGGAGGCCATTGTCTGGACAAAATCAAGACCTAGTGCATTATTTTCCTACCGTTAATGTGTCATAAAACCCACCAGTGAATGTGTTATGGATTTCGTAAAATCCGAGCATATATTTATAGCCGAGTAGAGCCGTCAAACGAAATCATAATATGGTACATCGTGGAACATGAAGATTCGGTAAATATATGTCTACTCTCAGATAGCCTGCTAATTTTACTTATTTTTTAACCTTTAAACTTGGTACAGAACTGTCCATCGAAGACTTGGTGGCGCAATAACCAGGGACCATCTACAATTCAATCCATGTCTTGGTACAAGCTGTTGACAAAGACTTTATGGTCTAATGTAGCAAAAGCTTACTTGTGCAGCATTGAAAATTCTGGATGGACTAGCCCTACCAGTGGACCAGTTAAAAGATATCGATGGCGTATAGATAGGTAATCGCACCTTTGAAGTCGTTCTAAACGTCACTCATCCTGGGCTATAGTCTGAGACATGCACTCTATTAAAAACTGACGAATCTTGTGTGGAACGAGTCGCTACAATGACAATCTGTTTGATAATCTCCCTATTGAGCTGGTGCGAATGGCACTGGACGAACTAGAATTGGGAGACGAGTTAAACACTCAGATCGAGAGTGACTCAGTGAAAAAGAGCTATATTAAACGGTTGCATTTGACCTCAACCTAGATTATCGTAATATTAAAAATACTGAGACATAATTGTTTTATTAGTTAATATAGAAGCGCAGGTGCCTATTAAACAGGTGTCTAAATAAAAGTGACAGCAGTTTACCACAACTATCTTCCATATCTTTTTATTTTTAATAGTCCATAAGCCCTGCTACCAGGGCTACGCATCATAACTCCGTGGTGTACGCAAACTTCAGGATGTATGCAGAAAGAGTCTTTTTTTCATGTTTGTTGTTCTATGAAATTCGTTGAAACCAAATATCATGCATTCTGGCACTGCAGCCGTACACTAGGCTGAAAATTAGTATTGTATGTATTAGTAATTGATGGCTTTTTCATTTCTATTTGGATTTTTGGACAATGGACTATGAGCCGTGAGCTTCTAACATCGTCCAAATGGTACAAACAATGTTCCGCGATACAGTAGCTCCTCCAGCAACAGACATGATATTTATAACAACCACTCTTCTCTAATAATGTTAAGTTAAACTGTCTGTACAATCATTGTCTAAACGGCACACCTATAAATTATCTGGCTAGAGTTTTAAGAAACGTAGACTTCTGTTCTTTCGTTTTCTTCGATGGGAGAAGTTTTGACCTACCATTCCTAACTTCCTTTATTTGAATTAGCCATAGTTGTACAGCCCGTCCTGCGTAATGGTGAAAAGGCCCAAAAATAGTTTGGTACCAGGGCAGCTGGCACCACTACGATGCATCTGAACTGCTCCATGAACTGTAACCTGCCATGGACACCTGTTTCATACTTGGACTCATATAAGCGGTACAAAAATTCACCAATTCTCAGATTTCCGTTGTGAATAAAAATCTTTGCAATAGCATCCAAGCGCTCAAGCCAAACCGCCTCTGCGGATGAAAGCCAACCGAGAAGAACAGAGAGACATAAAAAAACACGAAAAAACCCCGAAAGCGTCACGCTTTCCATAGCTTTTATTCGCATAGCAACGCGTAGTAATGTTTCCTGCTGTAGAGCTTCAACTCGCGTAGTTCGCGTAGTGGCGAATGATAAAAGCGACGCATATTGCCAAAATGTATTGGCTTGGGGCGTCAAAATTGCTGTCGAGTAGTTTTCATGCTCAAAAATTAGTACCAAAACTACACACACTGAGTCCGCAAAAGCATTCGCCTACCTGTATATGTTACACCTTTTAAGCTAATTATATGTGTTTTAAGCTCGATAAATATTCAAGCAAAATCTTAACCATTTTGCTAGTGGATCTTATTGCTCATTGTAACTATGTTCTCTGAGGCTATTGCGAATGGTACTTCTAGATACTGTTATTACCCTTATATGCCTAACTTTATAACTAGGCTAATTTTTTTTCTGTTAATAAAACGATCTTCCTATTCAGTTATTGATCTTCGGCTATCGGCATTTTGCACTGGTTATTAAAATGGAATCAGTTTTCGATATTCTGGGTTCTTTTTCTTGACCTGACCTACTGATTCAAGAGCAATGAAAATATTTAAATCTCAATTGTATGTCAGCAAAGAACTAAACAACTAAACACAACTAAAAAGTATACAAGTAGACAGGCATTACATCATCTGTTTTTGTCCGTAAAGATGTCCAACGATGTATGTAAGAATACTTAAAATAAATAGATATTCTTGACACAATTTTGTAAAATAGTTTTGGTCTAGAAAATATAAAATATTAAATGGATGTTAGGATAAAAAATTGAGGCGAGCGTCTACATGGACAGAGCAGTTTTCTAGCTATTTTTTTAATCTGGCACGCGAGAGTTCTTAGCCTGCTATGTGGCCTGGTCGATGGAATATACGAAACTTGATAGCCGTGGCAAGACCGGCATCTTGACCCCAGTTTTCTAGCAGATTTCGGAACTATTGAGCAATATTGACACCTTGACCAGGTTCGGCAAAGCGCTAAATGTACTAAATGTAGAAGCTTTCACGTGGATGAGGTCGAACGTTTAATATATAGATGTTCTACTTAGTCAGCAATAAAGCATCTAAATCAACGGAATGGTAGACTTTTGGTTTAGTGGCAGCTGCGCTGATTGCTAACATGGCGAGCTCCGGTTGGCTTTCACAGATATATTGAGTTAGGAAAAAAAATTTGACTGCACAGCACCTCCTCGGGATATAGTACCAAAGGGGTGAGTATGCATAATTTGTAGTACATTAAACTAGTCAAATTCTTGACAGCTTAATACGTCATGAGAATGCTGCAGTACGACTTAGCCCAGAATTTATCTCCTGTTACGTTTCAGTATCCTGACATAAGCTTGTTACCTTGTTGTACTAAATAGCCACTCTACTACACACCTTCTCAGGAAAAATAACACCAAAAGCCACCAGTTGACATACTGAATTTCGTTGGGAAAAATGATTTAGAGACCACAAGAGTACCCAATCGTCTTACCTTCTTCGAACATCTTGCCACTTTCACACGTCTTGCGCTATTTTTTTTTGCCTATGCTTGTATACACTTTGATGATCGATTCTTCTACGAATTTAGTCCTAATGATTTGATTCCCCCCACTCTCGCATTGATGAAGGTAAACATGCGTCAATTGGATGTTTTTCGTACGATCAATTGCGTCCAAATACTGGGCGACGATATAAAACGATGTACAATTTGAATTGCAAACAAGTAGCGCGTGTGGGTGTGTGTTTGGAGCGTATTACTTTGGCCTGCACACTCGTCAACTACCTGCCCAAAAAGTCACCTTAGTGTGTTTTTGTTTGGTCAGTTGCTCAGGGGTTTGAAATAATCGGTAACAAAATAGAGAAAAAAAAAACACAAAATCGGGAAGCTGCTTACCATTTAGCTGTAAAAGCGCTGGACGTCACAGACAGCCTGGTGGACTAATCGGATTGCGCTTTTTGTTGCATTCGTGTGATGGTTTTTCTTTTTCGCTCATTTTATCGAAATTAAATAAATAAGCGCAATCGAGAATCAGTAAAAAAACAAATTACAATGTTAATGTTTGGTAAAAAAAAACAGAAAAAAACAGCCTCAACCACATTAAAAGGTGAATGGAAAATGCAATGGAAAAACAACGCTCGTCACATTTGAACAGCGGGTTCATTCCGATCGAGATGAACTCACAACCTCCCAACGAATTCGGTTCGTGTTCGTGTTCTCGGTGGATGCGTTCACTGGGTCGGGTCGGTTTGGCTGCTGGATGATGGTTGCTGGTTAGTTTGCTCGTGACTTCGCACCCGGACGGATTTTCCTGGCCCGATCCTCTCGACTAGTAAGCCAACTAGTAGCAGTAAAGTGTGTGGCGGCTTTCCCAGTGTTACAGTGTAGCCGGCCTGAGTGACGTCTTCGTTGGCCATGTTTGCCCTTGTGTCCGGGTGCGGGTATAGAGTTTCACTGTGGTGCGATAATTGTTCGAAACTGGCAGCCCTCCACTAGCAGGGCGATGCGCCAGAGCGCCCCAATATCAATTGGCGGGCTTAATTAATGAAGTCGTGTCTATCTGGTGGAAAATGGTGAAACGAGCCCATGGCAGGGCTGTGTAAAGTAGTGCTTTGGGAGTTCACTTAACCCTCATTGAGTTTAGTACGAGCCCCGGATGGTTCGGATGCACGGAGAAGATCAGTTACCAATGTGTATTGTTTATGGAAGTTTCCATATCATTGTGTGGTGTTTGTGTGCTGCTTACAGTGATGTAGAAGGTCTCTTCTGCCTTTAAACGTCCCAAACAACGACGATTGGGCTCTAGTGAGACTACTGCGGTTGGATACGGGCTGTATCTTCGGCAGAGAGTGAGGTGGTTGGTCCGAGACTGAACAAAATTATCACCCCGATGCTAATTTACAGTACCAGCCGAGTGGTGGCGTGCGTGTGTGTGTGCTTTTTTTAGATGAAATTGAATAAAAAATCACAAATATTTCCTCCCGGGCATCTTGCCAAGCATCCACAACTATTGTTCCACATTTGTATGTATCTCGCTCTCTCTCTCTCTTTCTCTGTCTCTGTAACTTCCCGCGAATGTGTTTGTGTTTCACAGTTACGTACATGGCCGAGTGTTTGAATGTGTGCTCAAGTCGTGATTGTGCCCGTGATATGAGGCTTGTGTTGGCGGACCATTTGTCCTTCGAAAGAGCAAAAGCAAACACACAGTCTCAGACTGTCCACACTGGTTTTGTTTGCTCGTATCGTGCGATCATGATCTAATTTAAGGTTTTGCGGTTGCGAATCGTCTCCCCGGTCTGCGGTCCAGAACGGTGAAACGGCGAGCCATTTGACAAAAATCCGGCTGCAAGAATAGTGTTTTTTTTTGTTACTGCTTAACGGCGCGACCACAACTGTCGCGATCTGATGGAAATCGAGTTAACACTGTCCAGCACAGGTAAGCAAGGCCACCACCATTTTGTTGGCTAATAAATGTATTGTACGCATGGAGTTTCTTGCTTCTTTCTCCAATCTTCTCGTAAAACGGCTTCCAAGTTATCTAGACTACCGTGATCGCATCAAACCGGACCTTAATGTACACCACGAATAAAATTATAGCATTTGCAATGCAAAACACTGGTCCTGGGAAAATCCCTGGGAAAGACAGGCGAGAGTGTGAGTTACAAATTTGATGATCACCATGAAGCAAATGCAATCAGTAGCAAATGAAAGACTGTGGTACGCCGGCGGCTCAAACACGTCTGACTCGCTGTGAGCAATGGATGGCTGCATCCAAAACGGCTGTTCTGGCATGGCCTACAGGCGTAAGAGTGTGAAGGAGGCTGTTCCATCCTTTTCGGAAAAATACAGACCAAAGCTCCGATATGGTTAAACAGATGAAAATGTATGCAAAATGGGTGGGAAATGCTTTTTGGAAGGTACAGATGGGATATAACAAAAGTGCATCAGGGCTCTGGAATGGTGTGCTTGTGCAACGCAATTGGGTGTCATAAGATAATAAACGGGAAATGGAAATACATTATGCAATTGGGAAGTAATACTATTCACAGTAATTTGCCATTTGGTTATTGAATTTCAGCAACATACTTTTCTCTCTCGGTATTTCAAATTTTATAGTTAAACGGTTAAGCCTACGCGTGGCATGTATAACGGGGTTATTAACATTTATTTTTCCACTTATTCGGAGCTGATGGAAATCCATGAAATGGAACGTGCGAGACCAAGCAATCTACCGGTTTTTTGAGCAGGTTTTAAACTGTAATGAGACTACGCAATACTTAGCTTTGTGCACAATGCTTTGAAAGCATTTAATCTAAATTATTGTCAGATACCTTGCTCACTTTCTTATCAGACGAAACAAACGATTCGCGGTATTGGCTTGCGACAGAAATCCCCGACATTGTTCATAGTCTAGCGCCATTGTCTACCAATCCAAGAACTCCAAGGCTCCTTGCTGGCGGACACAACAACGAATTCTAAGTCTAATCACAAGACCAGCCCGCTGGTGCTTGGTGATCCTAATTCGCCCTATCGGAGTATTTCATTCTCGAACGTGGTTAAGAGCAATTCGACAGTTTTTAGACAGAAGAAATAGGTTTTGTCATCATTTTTAGTACAGGCGATTATGCATGGTTCAAAAAGATTTGAAGAAAACTTCCTACTCTCCTCATACGGATTAAGCTAAACAAACTGACATCAGACACAAGATTCCAATTGGCATTCACTCAAGGTTATTGAACAAACCACCTTTAACCTCTTGACGTGTCTGTTAATAAGCTTTTGCTTTTGCAAAGTAGATAGAAGCTCGATTCCTACGGACCATAATGATTTCTGTGACATTTTTTTGGAAAAGTAAACAATGTAAAAGTATTTTATAAAACGTAGAATGGTAAACAGTAAGGAGAGATTTAATCTACTGATTCATTCTTAAAATATGTAAAAAAAACTAAGTTGTTGGGGGAATATTGGAAACATCATCTCATTTTTATGTTCTTACAAAACTAGGTGGTCTTGTTCTGCATTCTGTGAACTGTGTGAGAAATGGTGCGTAATTACTCCATTACTGATGTCAGAGACTTAGCTTATCAGGCGCTACAACCGCTTCGTGGTCTAGCGTCATTGTCTGGCAATTTAATACACTAGCCCTTCTGTCGGCAACGTATCAACGCATTCTCTCCTTTCGGTTTAGGTCCTCTGTCTATTGTCGTTAATTGACCTAAAAAGGCTAAACGGGCGAAGTTGTCTAGTGCCGTTCTTATGACGTGACCATCCCACCGGAGTCTGGTGAGACTAATTTGCAGCATGATGATGCGAATACCGATAGTGGCTCTTCCATTATCCTTTCATACTTACGAAGCCGAAAATCCTTCTGAGCATCTTCCTCTCGAACGAGGCTACGAGGGTTTCGTCAAGTTTTGATGGAGTCTATGTCCCATAGTCGCGTGTGAGTGCTGCGAATATAAATGTTCTGTACCAGTGATGTTTGCATGCCAAAAATGCATTCGCAGGCGGCATGGAAAAAATAATTATAGTATAATCAAAAGTAAAGAGATTTCAATAACGAGTTTTTCTTTTGAAAAGTTCAATAAGAGATTATTTAAGCGAGATAATGATTATTCGCCTAGAAATTACTTGTTGGTGTTCATCTCAGAGGTCTGTCAGGACTGTGTCGTAGCATTGGAGTTGTATCTAGCTGATGGCTAGGCCAACTTTAGGTTTCAGAGCATCAGCGTCAAAAGCCTGGATTTTGAGACTAACCATAGCCCATTAGAGAAAATATAGAAGAGTTCAACCACAATTTCATCGTCAGTTGACATCACTTATCGGTGAGATAATTATCGTCAGTCAACATGGACATATTGAAATCACTTGTAGATTCATCAATCAAATGTCAAAGTTTATGTGTCAAAATGGCTAGTGGAGTTTTAGACGACATCGCAGGTGCGATCGTTCATAACTCCTGCGTAAATCAGAGCTTGTTAGCAGACTAATGAGTTCCGAGTGGATGTGACAATACAATGTGAAAAACCAAAACAGAGAAATGAATTGATTTCATAGGAAATTAAAATATTTTCGCATGAAATCTACGTCACACCCAAAGGCCACGCAGTAATTAAATCGAATGTTCATTTAGGTTATTTTAAAACAATCTCATTGTTTTGAAATTAATTGCTTTTGGATTGTGTTTCGAAAATCTTTGATCTGCAACGGTTTCTGGAAATGGATAAATTAATTGAAATGAAGCATTACAACCTTTCGTGTGTGCTTACACATGACCTGAAAAAAAAAACACTTCAAACAGTGTACAGAGTGTGCCATTTTATCTTTTATCGTGCCAACCGATCGGGATTTGAAGCCTTTACAGCACAATATACATATTTAAAACGGAACCCCCTTTCGGTATACATATTTATGCTTATCACTTCAATGCCTCTCAACTGCTCACACCGGAGTAGCACAAAAGCTGTGTAAAACCATCCACATACATACACGCAACTGACAGCTACAGGCAGAACTGCACTGTTTACAATCCCCATTAGATGGCTACGGCTATGGTATAATAAACGCATAATTCACATCTTTTTGATGTTGCCATGTAACTAGTTTTTTTCGCCCCCTTTTTTTCGTTACTAAAAAGTATCCACAACAGAATGCGATGGCTCGGAAGGCACACGGCAATAAGGCTAAAAGCAAGCGGTCGTGCAAAGGAAAAGGATCAGATCACGAAACCTTCCACACCGGTCTCCCGAGAGATTGGTCCTGGAGACCTGAGACGCAATTTCCGGACGAGCGTTTGCAGATGAATGAAATTTTCAATTATCAATCCCAGACAATGGGCGCCCACGGGCGAAAATAGTCCATAACAGTGTTCATGAAGCACGGCAACGATTTGCATAAAAGTGAAAAGCTGCGATCCGATTGCGAAAGATGCGCATGTCTTCGTTTGAGGATACTTTGAACTCAATCCAACGGCCACACACCTGATATTAATATTTGAAAGTCGGGAAATACTTTTGCTCAATGTTTGTTTTTGTGTGTCTATTTCCATCCACGAAAAACGTAGGTCCAAATGAGCGTTTAAAAGTACACTGCACACCGAGTCGATAAATGGACACTAACAGCACGATAAGCAGCGTTTAACGTAATCAGAAACGCAATAAAAGGTGCCCACGATGATCGGTTTGGTGTGCGTTAGTCGGAAATAATTGCACCGGGGGACCAGACGCACTAAAGCTATCGCATTCCTTTCCGAACCGCTTGGTGGCTGGTGCTCATCGATAAGCAGCAGCACTTTATTGAAAGATGCTGTCCGGTCATCGGTCGTATCGTTTTAGGCCGGTTTGTCGGGGCGTAAAAGAGAATTGCAAGCGTGTTACGGCGACAGACGGACAGTAAAATTTACGAGCCATCAAGCACACCAGCACGAAACCCTTCACGAGTGGCACGTGCTAAGTAAGTTGATAAAATAAGGAAACAACGTACGCTCTTTGGCTTCAACAGTGCGGTGTGAAAAGATGCCGAGACAGTGAGCGTTCGTACGTTTCTACGAATTTTTACCATTTCTTGCTGTACCGAAGGAACTTGAAATGCTTAAAAATGTGTCGATAAAGGGAAACATAATAACGAACATATTTTTTAGCTCCCGGCGTTTTTTTTCTGTTTGCTGATAGCAGTCCAGTTTAGGGATATGTTTTTACGCCCGGTGCTCGTGAGCCTTCTCTCTCCCGATCGACGTCAATGTCAAGTGGCAAAGTAAAATATCTGTGCTTGTTTGCTTTCTGTTGCCTTTAACATGCTAACAGCGCCGAACGTTTGCTCGTTTCGCGGTTAAGACGCGTTAATGAGATTTATCTTCACCGAGCCAGCACTCGATCGGTTCAAGTTTCACCGGCCATTAGGAAGAATTTATGTTTATTCATGATAAAAAATAAATTGTGTTCTTTAAAAAATCTTTTTTTTTTTGCCCTATCTGTTACAAAGTCAATCTCAGAAATCGCGCCGTCTTGGGCAATGGTTTGATGCAGCTTTTTTTTCTTCTGGCATCAGGTAACATAGAACAAGTTCGCGTTAATTTGGGACTTTGCGTTCTCGAAAGATGTTGCAAGCCAAATTCCTAGAACATCTAGGCGCCCGTGACCACGGAGACGAAACATTGCCATTTCCTTCAGGGCGAGCCAGTGTAATTAATGGTTTTATCGCGTAGAATAATTATATCAGCGTGCTCGGAGATATTTGAGGTTCAATCTCAATTTGAAACAGGTGGCCTTATGTGCGTGCGTAGGACGCCAGGATGTTAGCAGTGTAAGTTTTGTGAGCTATCGGTAAGTCTGCAGGCAAGGTTGCCTACCTGCATATAGGGCTGTTTGTTTTGGTTTAAGGTATAAAAGAGATTATCTTAATTAATAAAAATCTCTTTTTAAGGAGCTGCACTAAATTCTATTTACGGAACACAAACCCACACAAGAAAAAACTATTGTTCACTTCCATACGGTCAGTGAGTAACAAGAAACGAATCTTTACCACACTGCCTAAGCTAATAAGAGTAATGTATTTACACACTCTCTCTCACCCATGCATGAATAGTTGATAGTTTTTTTCCTCGTTGCACACACAATAAATTTAATTTAACGCCGGATTGTTCCAAGAACTGGAGAGTCTTAGCAAGTGTAGAAGATTGTGAGGTCAGCAAAGGGATAAACCCTCATCAAGATGTTCGGCCTTGTCCTTAAAGAAAGAACACAGGAACGCAGAAAATAAAAACATCCCAACCCCAAGTGCGTGCAAAAGATGGGCCTCCATTTTCCCAGAAAGTCAGATTGAACTTGATGGAAATACTTTTTTCATTAGTTGCAGCAAAAGCGTCGGTATCTCGGTTGGGAAGCGTTAAGCATGAACGGTTTGACCTTTTTTTTGCGAGGGTTGCAGGCACCAAAAACCCTGTGCTCTGTGATTGATTAAGGGAACAGCGTCAACTAATTCATGCTCACCAAGCATACGGTTGAATGTAGATAGCTGTGCAGACATTATTGACGTTTTTTTAATGTTTCGCGTTTGTTCCTTCTTAACAAACGCTTGTCAATTATCGATTTATGGTGATTTCGATTTTTAGGACCGTTCCTGTTTCTGTACTGTTCCTTAGGGTATCTCATTATTTAATTGGATTATTAAGTGTGGGCTTCGCTAAAATAGTATAGAATAGATAGAACCCAATCAAAAATAAAGAAATATTGCAAAAAACCGCTAGCAACGGCCTAGCTAGACTTGACGCTTATTTTTCAGACTAGAATTTTAAAAACACAGAAGAGTGACGGCACAATGTATCTTCCTGAACAAGATACAACTCCGGCTAGTCACAAAAAGCTTCTTGTGTTTCTCCCTTTCGAGTGCCCTCATTGCATGAATAGTTGATAGTTTTTTTCCTCGTTGCACACACAATAAATTTAATTTAACGCCGGATTGTTCCAAGAACTGGAGAGTCTTAGCAAGTGTAGAAGATTGTGAGGTCAGCAAAGGGATAAACCCTCATCAAGATGTTCGGCCTTGTCCTTAAAGAAAGAACACAGGAACGCAGAAAATAAAAACATCCCAACCCCAAGTGCGTGCAAAAGATGGGCCTCCATTTTCCCAGAAAGTCAGATTGAACTTGATGGAAATACTTTTTTCATTAGTTGCAGCAAAAGCGTCGGTATCTCGGTTGGGAAGCGTTAAGCATGAACGGTTTGACCTTTTTTTTGCGAGGGTTGCAGGCACCAAAAACCCTGTGCTCTGTGATTGATTAAGGGAACAGCGTCAACTAATTCATGCTCACCAAGCATACGGTTGAATGTAGATAGCTGTGCAGACATTATTGACGTTTTTTTAATGTTTCGCGTTTGTTCCTTCTTAACAAACGCTTGTCAATTATCGATTTATGGTGATTTCGATTTTTAGGACCGTTCCTGTTTCTGTACTGTTCCTTAGGGTATCTCATTATTTAATTGGATTATTAAGTGTGGGCTTCGCTAAAATAGTATAGAATAGATAGAACCCAATCAAAAATAAAGAAATATTGCAAAAAACCGCTAGCAACGGCCTAGCTAGACTTGACGCTTATTTTTCAGACTAGAATTTTAAAAACACAGAAGAGTGACGGCACAATGTATCTTCCTGAACAAGATACAACTCCGGCTAGTCACAAAAAGCTTCTTGTGTTTCTCCCTTTCGAGTGCCCTCATGCTTGTTCCCATACACTATTGTCATTATCCTCCTGAAAATACTACTCCTTAGCTGGTAAATTACGTTAAGTTAGGTTTGGTTAGGCCCTTTACCTTTAAGAATATTTTGTAAACAATAAAACACTATCAACGTCTTACGTTGTGAGCAAATGACAGCTTTTTGTAACGTATTTGGGGATGTTGGTACCTGTTCAAGGTGTCAATTTTGCTCGATTTAGCTCTACTTTGCTAGAATACTACACAGTCCGTGTGGACTTTGCCTCATTTTTCAATCTAAGTATTCATCTATCATCTCTGTTAATATTTTTGAGCGTCAAACCTGCTTGACTGCAATTTTGACCTTCCTGGAATATTTTTACGCTGTTAAGGAATAGCTTTAAGAATAGATTAGCGAAAAACCATAGGAAGACGAAGCGCCGACTGCTATGCGGATAGCAGTTCGAGACACTGGGATTTCCAGGATGGTCACCTATAAAAGGAGCCAATTTTGGGTAGAAAGAATCATCCAGTAACAAACATCAGAGCGAACAACAGCCAAGCACTTTGCTTGATACTGCATGCAAACCCCTAATTTTGTGTCAAAAATCAAAATTTGTATGGAGAAATGGAGGTCTTGCTTTCAAAACTGAGGGGATTTTGAGAGTAATTGATCAAAATGTCTACGAGGATCGCGAGACACCCATCAACAGGAAGCAGCTCATCCTAATCACGGCTAGCTCAGTCACATTAAAACTCTTTTGCAAGGCTTTTCCAGTTATTGTTAAAGCCTTCCTCAGGCTTATCCTGAGTGTGACGACAAAGAGCAGTAAAGAAGGAGAAGCGGAGAGAGAACTGGGCTTCAACATTCGCCACCTGCATCCTGCCAGTAGTAGCTTGTGTGTGTACGTGTACGTGTAAACAGACGCAATGCCGCTTATGCTATTCTATATACTTCGCCAACTACGACAATAAATGCATAACTCATGGATTAACTTTAATATAAATGTGAGATTAAACTCTACAACAGGAAATTTTGCTACGCGTTCATCACTCATCCTCTATAAATTTAGTGAAATATGTCTAGGATTTTATGAGACGCTTGCTAGACTTAGGCATGCGCCTAAATAATCTTTTCTTTTATAGATCAGGTGTTCCTCAAAGAATGAATCTAGAACATTCTGTTCCTGCAATTAACGAATGATGAGTCGTTTGTGATTCGTGACGTTGATTTCCTAAAGTATGACGTTGCTTTCCTAATGTAAAATATATTAAAATATATAATGGTGCCAGAAACTCGTCATCTCTTCAAAAAGTCTTAGGCCTTAAACGGGCGCTAACTCGAACATAGAACCGAGATATGAGACATGGATGTATTATGATAATGTTTTGATGATTATTTATGATCATTTGAAGCTTATCGTCACCAGTGGCAAACAGCGACAACCGGCGCTAGAAGTAGATGATCCAACGTCGAATAAAATCCTCGACTACTCTGTAGTCAGATCTGTATTTGAGTATGCATCCCTAGTGCGATGACTTGTGGCTGTTCGATGCCTTGCGCATCTGGATTCCATCTAGCGAAAATTTACGAGGTTTACTCTACGTTCATTTTTAATTACTTCGTCGAATTACAGAGGCTAATGGCTGGAGGCCAGCTCTGCTCTCCACGATTTACCTGTACAGAATTGTAGGAGGAAACACTCCTTGCTAGGAGATTACTCAACAAAGGAGAAAGCCGCTTCCATTTTGGATCCTCTGATCACCGCCATTTATTGTGTCGTGTTTGATCGTTACTAGTCTAGCTTCACTCTCTTTGCATTTTTAATTTTTTTTTTTTTGCATAATTAAAAGTCCTGGCAGGAAAGTAGAAGTTAATCGCCGAGAAGTGCTTTGGGGAATCAATGCGACCATCGAGGAGTCCCGCAAAGAAGGACAGTCTGGATTTTCCTAAGGAAGCAAATTAAGCAGCTTACACCTGGTTCGATACTGTAGTCTCCGATTCCAGGATCGAAGAGCAAATCGCTTAAGTTTGATCTGGATGGTCCCTAAACGTGCCTGGTGTCGTGTGTGCTGTTTGTGTCTTGAAGCTAACGAGTTATATTGTAGACCAAGATCCTCTAAGGAAAGCCTCGTGTCAAGTAAGCCCCCACATCTTTGACACACTGTTTCCTCTGCAAGGCTATTCCATCTTGTACCAAGTTGTAGGTTGACTCGCGAGCAGCTAAAAGTGATCTTTACACATTTGTTTGCGAAGAGCCTTAAGGAATTCGCTTGATGACGCCTGCAGACGGGTGTGGTGGTCGTGTACGCAAATTATGCGAAAGATTTTTACGTTATCCGGAAATAGGAGACGGTTGACGAGATAACTGGCCTGCCGGACACCTCAAGATTACATGAATCGACTTGTAATGTAAGCTTTACAGAGTAATATTGATCTTTAAAGGTATGATATCTCATTTACAGCACTATGGGTTCACGAAGTCCAAGCGTGTCAAGTATAGCAAGCCGGATAGAATGGGATACGCTATTGAATGTCGCCTAAATAGATTGTGTTCACCTGGAAAACAGCATCTAGAAGCTTGTAATAGTGTTAAGCGGATTTGAAATGTGATTAAAAATTTAAAGCTCAATCTATTTTGTTTGCAAAGCTATAATTTCTCCAGGTCTCTTAAACTTGACGTTATTTTGTTGGTAGTTTTTGAATGACTTAAACTGTGAAATAGAACCGACAAAAAAGCATCGAAAAACACTAGAAAAATAACTCGAACTTTGTGATGTGGCTAGAGCTGGAAAGTTTGACAGGAATGTTCAATTAACATTTTTCTTTTATCTTTTCCATTTTTTCCCCATTTTCCTTCATAACCAGGTAGCACAACGGGTAGAGCCACGGATCCGGCCGCTTCCGGTGTATGCCGGTGTGACGCAACAGCAAAACAAAACCCGAAATATGACAATCAAATTCGACCGCCACTGGTCCGATAGTGTAGCCGCACAGCAAAGTAATCGTCAGACGGTGGCCGGCTTACAGGTCGGTGTGTTTGAGAACGAAATCACGTGAACGTGGTGGGCTGTCGATCAACAGTTGTTCGCTTTTTTTGTGTGTGTGTGTGCTGTATATCGTCCCTTCTGCACCAAGTTACCTTCGATTAATCGCACACGTTCGGCAATGGAGCTGGGGTTGCCGCGATTTCCACTAAACAACAAATCCCCTGTGCACGGGTGCGTGACCGCTACCTTTTGTTGACGACCGCCCCTTCGGAACCTTCGGAAAGGTGAAAGTGTGCAAACAGTGTAAACGTAGTGGGAAAACAAACTTCGTGTGGCCAACTTCCGGCACCGTTGAAGCGTGCGCGCGCGCGCCGGTAAAATAGATTCGAAGCAAAACAGAAAATAATGACAGTTAGCTTTAACCGTGCGGGTAGACAGTTTGGTGTGTGGTTGTGGTCCGTTGGTGTCCTGCTGGCAGGAAGTCAACTTGTGGTGTTGGTGGCCGGTGGTCCCAGCGTTGCGGTTACAACGCTTTCCAATGTGATTGTCCCGACCGGTGGAAAGTTGGGCGCGTTGACGCCGGACGCTAGTAACAATGCGTCGACGCTGGACGCTGGCATCGGCAACGGAACCGACCGGCAACGTGAGGAGCTGCTACGTGAGGACGGGCAGTTGGAAACGGGCACGGTGCCGGTGATAGAGCTGAAACGGGGCCAATGTCGGTGCTGGAATTCGACCGAGGAAGCCTTGGGCGAGGTGCAGTGTCGCTGCCTGGGACAATCGATCGTCCGCGTGCCCCAGAAGCTGACCGGCATGCAGCGGCTAACGCTGGAAAAGGTCGGCATTAAGCGATTGCGTACGAACGCGCTGACGGTGTATGCGGACACGCTGCAGGATCTGTTCTTCATCTACCTGCGGGAATTCCATCGTATCGAGCCGGCCGCCTTTTCCCGGTTACGCCATCTTCGGACGCTGTACATTGCACACGCACCGAAACTCGAATTTCTACCGGCGGATGTGTTTGAAGGAATTTCGATGAAGCTGAAAACGCTGTAAGTATGATTAAATTGTACCGTGATGGGGTTTTCTGTCATTATTTTTAATATTTTTCACGGATGCGAATGTCGCGTAAAGCGAAACAAACAGTTTAACTGGTAACTGAGGAGCAAAATTGTTTAGAGTTATGATAAAAGATGTAGGACATAAAATGGGTTTGAGTCGCTATGAAATCTTCCAAGGAGAAGAAACACGATTATCATGATTTTGATAGCAGGACAATCGTTTTAAGTACTGATGAAACGTAAAGTGAATGATCTTTATTTTAATGCTTCAAAAAACAAACGTTCCAATGGTTCTATAATAATTTCACCAGAACATAAATACGCTTCATCCACGTTCCTTTTGCTTGTGCTTCCACAGCCTCGAGATTTATTACAGCAATCGCAGAAAAGGTAAAAGCAGAAAAAGCCCCCGAAATTCAATTTAGCTTTTACGTTTTCATTTTCGGTGAAAATTTAATTCTTTAAAGCACACCCCAACAGGGCAGACCGTCGTGTATCGTGTGACGTTGTTTTTGCGTGAATCTCGCGAAAAATATTTTGACAACGAAGCAGTGTGCTTCACCTTCAACCGTCTGGACCGGGTCCGGTGGTGATTTGTTAGGTTACAAATTTAACTTTTGCGATTTGTAAAACTTTGTCCACCGTGAAACTTTTGAAGTTGAAATTGATAAATACCTGCTGGGTGGGTGTTGTGGAAGAGGATGGGAAAAACAATGTCAGTGGGCTAGAACTTACGACGAGTAGTTATGTGTTCCTTTGAGTTTGATTGGAATTTCAGGTTAAATATGGTTGAATGTTATTTTTAACTACAGATTCTTTCCATGTTTTCTGAGCTCCTGGTTGTAATACCTAGCTCCTTGGTGAAGCTCTGAGAGTGATCGGTAACTAGGTGTTTTATGATTGAAAAAGTTTGGAATCTAAGACAAATTTTAATATAACTTTGTTATTAAACCATAAATACTCCATCAAAAGATTGGTGATAAAAATAAAACGTTGGAGCCGTCATTTTCGAAAAAAAGCAATAACATTTTTGCGTTCTTTTATGATTATTTTATTACTATTATTTATTACTCAAGACTAAAATGCTTTACGTTAGTGATTGTTACAGAAACTAAATGCATTTTGGAATTTGTTTCTGGATTCTTGTAACAGCTGTTATTTTTGCAAATGACTGTTTAAAACTTTGGATTTTTAATTTTTTTAATTGATAAAATTTAAGACTCTAAAAACTTGAAAGTTCAAAAAACCCATTTTGCATATTCGGCACTTCTTCTTCTTCTTCTTCTGTAGCACTACAATCTATGTAGGTCATGGCCTGTTATTTCTAGCTTTCTATGACTTGTTTTTATCCGTAGCTGAATAGTCAGTCAGCCCCATATTCAGCATTTACTGGGATGCCATTCTACATCTTTACCTTGAAACTGCGGCAAATTTGAAATTGTTCTGCTTAATTTCAACATTGAACTATGCTAAAGGCAAAATATTAACTGTTAAGGTATAATATTTTCTCATTAAGAATAAACCGGCCATAGAAATACCCCAATATACAATTCATCCTTATAAAAAATAACCATAGGTTTCATAATATGTTCAACTAACGCAGTTTTATGCGAGAGTGGGCAGCTACCGCTCGAACACGTAATAGCATTAAGAGTTGTCAATGCAGGAGCAAGATTATATGAAAAAAGAACTGGTAATAGAACCGCATTTGGAAAAAGCAAACAACCTGCTTAATGTACTTACAGGGCACAATATTCCAAAAAAAACATCTAAATTCTCCACAATCATAAGCAGACCATGGTATTATGACAAACCAACAATCAATTGGAGTCTTCTAAAGCGATTTGAAGTGGGAAGCAGTTATCAAGAAATGCTGCAAAATTTCCGAAGCTTGGCTGTTAACAAGTACCAAATCTTCCATAAAATTAGCACTGATGACTAAGTAGAACATCACTCTGCAGGTTGTGGAATAACATCTTCCAATACAAGCTGTAGTCATGTTCAAGCGATCGCCACCATCACGAAAGACAGAAGGCTCATCCTCTTTTGGATACCAGGACACATAGGTATAAACGGGAACGAAAAAGCTCGTCGTCTCGCAAACGAGGGTAGATGTGATTTGGATCAAGTAGATGGCACCATCTCCAGAGCCGATGCTTTGTCCAGAGCCAATGTCTGGTGCAAAGCAGTGGTACAACAAAGCTGGCAAAATATATGGAATTCATCACCCTTGGGCCACCTCAAAAAGATCAAGCAGACGGTGGCGCCTTGGATCGATCAACCGAATCAACAGGATCAAAGAGTAATCATAAGACTGAGAATTGAACATACGCGTTTGACCCACACACACCGGTTGAGGAAGGAATCACCGTTGTTATGTCCGTTCGGTGGCCTTGAGGCATCTTTTGATGGAATACCATGGATACTTCAATGAAAAGAAAATACACAACCTAAGTGAGCCCTTGGCTGTTGTGCTCTTCAATAACATCGAAAAGACAAAAAAAGTTTCTTTTGAATTTCTTAAAAGATGCAAACTTATACTCTGAAATTTAATTTTATTTTCTTATAACTCTAATCTTATAATTTATTAAATACAGAAAAATTACCGGGTAATTTATGATAAGAGAGGCGAATGCAAAAAGCCTCGTAAAAAAATAATTACAACACCAGCATTGAGAATAAACAAAGATGCGAATTTACAAAACAATCGATGAATGTGTTCTGATAGTCTTCAAATGGTTGTAACTTTCAAATCTGTTACACCGGATATTCACATTTTTTACGTTTACACGAAAGCGTCGGACGACCGTTGGCTCTGGACTGACGTCCTATACTTAGCATTTTTAATTTTATCGACAGATTCCGGATCAAATCATGGGAGCAATTGTTACAGGAAATTCCTACCGATAATGCATCTACTTACTTTGTTTACCTAAATTTTGATTGTTTTTTAAAATGGAAAGATTTCAAAAGAATTTAAGAATAATGTATATCTGTTTGCTTAAGCTTTGATTGATGCTACAGTATGGAAAATTATCAAATGTATTCGACCTGCTTATTTGCCTGAAAATAGATTGGGCGTGTGTTTGGCTAAAATTTTCAGTATAGATAATTCTATGAATGCAGCTCTTATCGTTATTTGTGCCTGCAGTCATTGCGCAAAATTATGCATAATTGAGGGAAGCGGAGCTAAACCAAATTTAGCGGAGTTGGTACATGGTATTTTCCATGATGGTCTATGTGAGAGCTAAATGTGGTTTATTTGGTTTTAATTTGCAGTGTTCTATTGAGTGTCACGTGATCTGCAGGCCGAAATTTCATGTTTGCATTCAATGCATTTAATTTGTATGAAATGCGTTTTTTTAGCTTTTATGCGAATAGATCAAACAACAGCTGAAAAAGTGGTATGGATGTCATATGCTATAACGCTATTTGGATGTTTCGCACGTTTCATGGTGAAAGTTTAAATAATTTTTTTGAGTTTTTCGTACAAATTTCGTAAAAAGCAAGCAAGCCAAAAAAAACTGTTGCAATAACGCGTGGTTTCAAAAGCTCTACGTTATTTAATGACATCTTATATTTCAAATTGTGAAGAAATTACTTGCCAATATGCACAGATTTAACAGTTTTTCTATTTTTTGTACTTCAATTTTTACCTTTTCAAAGGTACTAGGCGTCTCCATAACGATGTATAATTTAAAGACTTACTTTCTGTTCCTTTGGCACTGCAGGCCATAGAGGTATTTTTCCAGTCTTTTTCGACTTTTATTTATTGTTATTTAAAGCTGAATAGTCAGTCATTGACGAGTATGTGCAGTGTAATGCTTAGAATGGGATTTGATACCAACCTTATCGCATAAAATATTGACTACTAGTTGAACTTGACAGATCTGTGGATCGCTTTTTGTCATGACTATGGTATGATCTCTTTACGAGCTTTGAGATTCGGGAACACCTTGTCAAATTATACCATTTTTCGTCTATTGTTGGAAGTTGCCTGTTTGCTATGCCCGTCGATTCATTACTACGCGGTAAGATGATAGCACGTACGGATTGCTTCAAGGCAAATCAAGATTTATTTATATATCCTCCAATTCTAACGTATCTCCCAGCATCCTTGATAAAACAAACAAAAGCCTTTAACTTATTTTGTTAAGTTGTTACTCGCCTTTTGAATGTTTGCCGACATACACAAAATTAATATTTTGACAAATGTGTGAGCTAAAACGTAATAATTTATTGTTAATTTACGTTAGAAGATTATGGGAAAATCTCGAATGTTTTCAAGACGCTTATAAATTACATGCAGCAAAATTACTATCTTTATTAGGGGGTCAACCAAATTAAATGCCGACATTAAATCCCATTCTGACAACGTATCCGAAAATTACGAGGAACTCACTGTTTAGGTAAGATTAATTGATGTCCAGAAAGATCAATGTCAAGATCTGAGGTTTAGGTAGAGGTTATACATTGATTGGAAATGCATTTGTTTACATTATTTTACAAAAATAATTTTATCCCGATTGTTGTTCTAAAAAAACCCATAGAGCGCTCTCAGTTATCGTTTATCTTGTTTTTGTCTATTCTTAGGTTTTTGATTCTAATATATTGATTTGGTAATTTTATAAAGAAAATAGTTTTGTGAAATACATCATGGATATTGGTAAAATTTTGTCATGAATGATTATACCTACGATAAATATCGAAAGCAGTAGTTTCAAAAATGAACATGAAGGTGGTCCTTTTTTTCAAGACAACTTGTTTGAATAATTTTAGGGTTTATTTTAGAAAAAAGGTTAGGTACTTAACACACAAAATTATATATATTTAATTATATGTATTTAACATAATCCAACGTCTTAAATTAGAGCTTGGTCTTGTAACAAAAATAAACACAAACTTAAATGCCTTAAACTTCTATCTAGTTTGGTCTAAAAAAACCTATTTGATGTAAGAAACAGCAAACATTTGAAGTAAGTTACATTCAAATAACAACATTTTCAATGAAATGTCATAAAATCCAAACACTGGATTATAAAATTTCACGAGAAATTAAAGAGAATAAAGAAATTGAAGATAGAGAAGAATAAAAGGAAAATATAAATTCTTCTATATAATTCATTGTTTAAGCACTCAAAAATTGCATTAATTTTTTTTTGTAAATTATTTAACTTAATTTGAAATGCGGTGGTCGATGCGACAGCGGCGCCGGTCTTTACACTGCAAGACCGGGGTTCAAGTCGCATCTGGGCTGTTCTCCCATAGTGAGGACTGACTATCCAACTATGCGGTAACAATAAGTCTAGTAAGCCAGAAATGGCAGGCATAACCTAAGAGGTCGTTAGGCCAAGAAAGAAGAAGAAGTTACGTCAAATAAATTAAGTCAAATTTTAGAAAGTATCTAAAAATATTATAAACGTTTGAGAATGTAATTTAACTAGACTAAATAATTTGACTTGTTGAAAAAATTTGATTATTATGTAGAAATGGCGCAGACCCATCACCTTCCTTAGTTGTAGTGTTAAAGGTGAAAGAAAACTTTTCTTAATCCAGTAGAGTGAGAGAGAGAGAGAGAGCGCACGGAACAGAGAGAAAGGAGGTGACTTTCGAAAAGATAACAAAATCAGGCAAGCGATGCGCCTTACCGTGGACAAATAACGCTGGTCTAATAATTACGAGGATTATTTATTTTCCTTTGGCGCTAATCAAGCTGTCAAAACAATGTTCCAGTAATCTGTTACCAACCGAAAATCAGTCTAATTAAGAACGATCAACGAACTGTGTCGGGCGAACGTTGTGCCTTAATCCAACGCGAGCGAAAGGCCGTGTGGCGTTGTAATGTAATTGAAAGCATTTGATGGAAGAGTTTAAATTGAAACAAATTATGTTTATTGAAATACGGGAAAGTAACACAAGGAAGCAGCAGATGTTTTGATGCTGTTTACGTAGCTCTTGACTGGCAGCAGTAGGAAATCGTAGTACACAAGCAGTACACAGGAAAGGTCCTTGAAAGGTGAATTAAAATTGTTACAGGCCTCTGAGAGCGCAGAAATTATGAAGTTTTGCCAATCTATTTAGATTAACGATAGAAAGCTTTCAATGAAAGAAACTTCTTTCACAATAAAATTTAATGAGCTGTACAATCAAGTCACTTAACTTGAAATTAATTTTAATACCTTAGAATTTAGTCGATATCGATAGGATTAAAGAACATAAATGCTTTGTTGTAAACCGTTCGTTGTGGTATCATATAATTAAATTCCTAATCGCATATATCTCACACCATTCAAAAATTGCACTCATACGTATAACTATCACATATTGATTTCTTGTTTCGTGTGTTTGTTTTTTGTTGTTGTAAAGTTCATTAGAAACATTCTACCGACCACACAATATCGGAAGGGTTTACTGATTTATTAACTCTTTCCTCTCGTACTGTATTGAATTTTCCACATATCCCATGGCAACGGACGCTCGCACCGGGAAACTAGGCGGATTATACACAGCGGACTGCTCGCCGTGCCTGACCTGCGCGTTCTCTCCGACCACATAATAATGCATATGGTGTGAGTAGCAGCAAACCATCGTGAAACCATGAACATCGATTGCAATTTGTTATGCTTCCGTGAGAACTGTGTTGCATGCGTGTTGTGTGTACCTGCTTCGGGATGTGGCTAAGGGGACGATCCAGACATTAACAGCTGAACGTTGGGCTGGGGACGTTGTTTTCAAAACCGCCGTCATTCACCACCATTCATCCCATGTTTCATGCTTTCCAATCGCTGGCCACAAGGTTAGCGACTGTCCAGGGGAACTATTTTAAGAACGCTCTACTGTTTCGATCGCATTTCATCAACTCTTCCATCATCGGCATCACCATCATCATCATCGTCATCATCATCATCGGCATGATTATCATCGCCTGGTGGTATAAGGCATAACATAAACAATTCTAACTGTTCCGTAAACTTTTCCATCGCACAATATGTGATGGGTTTACGCCAAGGCATTAAACACTCTGAGGCGTATTGAGTCAGTAACACATTGATGTACAAGAGTGTTCCTAGAGCACGCATTGAAAATCGCATGTATTTATGTATTAATGCTTCCCCATCCCACCTTCTGCAGTGATTTGGATGGAAATCAGATTCGTGAAATTTACGAACGATCGATACAACTGAAGACTGACGAGCTGTAAGTATTTTCGGATCAGGCGTACAACGGTTTGCGGTAAAAAGAATCGGGTGGCTACTGAATGGTTTTAATGCATTTGCAGAATTCTCGATAATAATGCCCTTACGGAGATTCACGGATCGGCTTTCCATGGATCGCAGATAGCTAAATTGTAAGTAGCGTTAACCTCGTTCGTATGCTTCCTTACCAAACGGTTCGTTTGTTCTTCCTGTTGCAGGAGTATTAAAATGAACTACAAGCTGAAAGAAATTCACGAAAAAGCATTTGTTGGCATAAGTAACATAAGAGAGCTGTAAGTAGAAACGACGCAATTGGCCATCAATCCACATCTACAACATCTACATGTGTTTGCTTTTGTTTGTAGTGATCTATCGGGGACTGCGATTGAAGAGCTGCCTACGGAGGGTTTAGCAGAGCTGGAAACTCTGCGCATACAGCACACACACTCACTAAAAACTATTCCATCGGTGTACAATTTCAAGGTAGGAAAAGCGTAAACATTGGTCTGGGATAGCATGGAATGTGTATTGACATTGGGTAAATGAAGTAGGAACAACATTTCAATTAGATGTTGAATCCAAGAAAAAAGAAGCATGAAATTAATTTCAACAATCAGGTCCACAGCAATTACACAATCCTTGAATGAAGCGCGAACGTGCCAAAGCAACTGTAGCAAGACAGACTTGCAGCCCACTAACAGACACAATCTCAAGGGCTTTCACTTCCCAAGCTGCTTTCATACCATCCGTCAAAAGTTGAACATTACTTTGCGGAGGTTGATTCATTAGAACATTAAATTATAACTTCTTGTGCACTTAACGCTCCCCTTCCATCCGCAGAACTTACGGACCGCGTACCTTACCCACTCGTTTCACTGCTGTGCGTTCAAGTTCCCGGCCCGTCACGACCCGGACGCACACGAGCGCAATCTGAAAAAGTTCTACGAAGTGCAGCATCGGTGCATCGCGAACGGCTACTCAACGCCACACTTCAAGATGGAGGTGGCATCCAGTGCCGAAACGCCGCTCGTACTCGAGGCGGACGGGACGGACCGTGTCCCGGAGCGTGATGGTCGCGCTCGCCGTTCGCCGGACTTTCGCAGCTGGTTTAGGCTTACGGCTAGTGATGAGACGGATGAGCGGCCGGCTAGAAATGAGGCGCTGCAGAAGGGGATCGATCTGTCGGATAAGCGGATGGGTGAAATAGTGGAGGATAGCTATCTGCTGCCTATTACCGGGCATCCGGTGGATGATGCGGGTGACCAGACGATGGGCGGTGGACTGTACACGGAGAATCCGCTGTTGGGCGAGTTTCACGAGACGGTGGCACAAATTTCATCGATGGAGGCACTGTGCGGTAATTTGACGCCGATGTAAGTAGTGCTTCGGATTTATTGAACATTGTGTAGCTATTGTTGATGTGATGTAGGGGCTCGTCTATTGACTGTGTAGCTATTAATGATGTGATGTAATGATGTGATGTAGCTGGAATAATGTGTTAGTTTTGAGAGTACAAATAACGCAACAGCTGTCTGAGAAGAAGTTGAAAAAACTAGGAATTTATTTAATTATGTATTTATTTATTGATAAAAATGTAATGCCAATACTGGGCAATACAGAGATAATTTTAAGTTACAGTATCAACAGTATTTTAAATGTTGTTTCAAAAACTTAAAAAAAACTATGGGATAGATGCACTCTAAATGGAGTACTAAAGGAAAAAGTAACCAATAATAGCAGAAAGAGAAACTAGGATCAAATGGAGAAAATAACACGAAGTTGGATAAGAGAAAATAGGGAACAGGGGAATTAAGGAATAATAGAAGACGATAGTCGCGCACGGAAGAAATACAAAAGATGCCAAATTTGAAATGACCAGAAGAAGCATTGAAACGCCTGAAACCAGTATGTAATTAGTCATTTGAGCCAAAGACTGTGAAGTATAGAGGAATCTTTAAAGGTTTTCAAGGAAGATGGGAACGTGTAGAAGATGAAAGGACTTCAAGAAGCAGGCCAGCGATAAATACAGTTTAGATTTGAAAGCGTCTAGACTCTAGTGAAGGAAGCTCCAAAAGTTCTACAGACTAGTACAAGGATAATGAATGCGCCTAATTGCAATCTAAGTGAAGACTTTTTGCACCCTCTCAACTTGGGCAGTAAAACAATGCCTAAACGGCTCCATAAAACACTGACACACTCGAGTCGGGTGGTCACTGTACGAACGCTATAGATAATTTTTGAATCAGACCAAGAGAACAAAAGACCGAGTTTGCTAAGCTCGAGATGTGCTCAGGAAAAAGGAGCTAGGTGTCAAGAGTAATACGTAGGTCGCGAATTTGGATAACATGATCAGTTAGGGATGATTAGTTTTACGTCCTGACTCGGTGGCCTAAATGATAAAACGGACGTAAATACAGTTTAACGCCACTTTATTTCTTTAACACCGGACTCGACATATACGACACGATAGCGTAGAGAGTTAGGTTTGGGCACGTCCGTTCAACTTGTTGGTTCAGGGCAGAATCCTCGTATCTATCGCATCGAATTATACTCGATCCTCGAGAGAGAAAGCTTTGGGAACCGAGGCTAGCGCGTTCACGCAGGTTCAACAGGCTATGTCCTGAAGGCTGTGTGCAGCTCCAACAATTAGTTATACTCCATAGGGTATTGGAGAAAACGTCTGATCAGTTTATGTGACTTTTGGTCGAGCTCCAATATCATATATCAAATAACCTTGAACATCTTGACCTAAACTCTCGAAGCGGATTTAACTCCTATTCGTGTCTCAATCTTTGGAATTTATCAATTTGAGCCGTAAGAAAATATATTAACTGGTCCGTAACACCAGCACACATGAGCGCAATAAAAAGCCGATTTTATCACTATCACTGTAATTTCATTTTATCATTTTATTTTTGTCCCTCTACTGACTATATTAGTTAGGAACAAAGGATGTCAGATAGCTTTTCACGCACTGGTATATCAGTATTTATTGGTTATTACAGTGTTTCTCACTTGATAATGCAAAGTTACCTATGATTTTTGCAAACGCTCCATACGAAATCGTATGTAGCGTTTGCAAAAATCATAGGTAACTTTGCATTATCAAGTGAGAAACACTGTAAGAAAGACTGATACCAGCAGAGCGCCAGAACGTACAAGTCCAAAAGACAGGGAAATGGGCATAAGGATTATGCATTACGGCATGCAGGCGATGAACTGAACATCAACGATCGCAGAGGGCCATCTTGGTGCATGGCCTTACATCAAACGATGGAGTATTCAAAGGACGAAAATCCCCTTGGCGATTGCGTCGCTGAAGGCTTTCATCTGTGCAATGTGCTTCGGGACTAGCAGAAATGCCGTCAAGAAACGCTAGGGTCACTTTACCGGTTTTTAATATCTAACAGTCCTTATTGTATCGATTTTGAAATTGGATCCTTTTAACTGATAAGTTTTAGATAACTTGTGATCAAAGCGTTGTCCTGCTAGTAAAGACACCGGTAGAAAAAGTATATCATCCATTGTAGTTCATCCAGGTTGATCTAAGGCGTAGCAAGCAAATTTTTTTGACATGACTTAAGTGAATATTATAAGAGTAACAGTGAATGACAAGTATGATTATCTTGACAATACATTTAAGCTTAGAAAGAGCAAAGCCGTGTCCAACAAATATCTGTGGAAAACATTAATAACGATCGCAACAAAACTAACCAAACTTCTTTTTATTTCCTACAGGATCTTCGATGTAAAGTGCTATCCGATGCCTGACGCATTGAACCCGTGCGAGGACGTCATGGGATCTCATTGGCTCCGCGGTTCCGTGTGGGTGGTAGTACTGTTGGCCGTCTTTGGAAACGTGGCAGTGGTTGTGGTGCTGTTCTCCAACCGTAGCGATCTAACCGTGCCAAAGTTTTTGATCTGCAACTTAGCATTCGCCGACCTTTGCATGGGCCTATACCTACTGCTAATAGCGTCGATTGATGCTCACTCTATGGGTGAATACTTTAACTATGCATTCGACTGGCAGTACGGTGTTGGATGTAAGGTGGCCGGTTTTCTGACCGTTTTTGCCAGCCACTTGTCCATCTTTACCCTCACAATCGTCACGCTCGAGCGATGGTTTGCGATCACACACGCGATCTATCTTAACCGGCGCATAAAACTGTCGGCGGCCATGTACATCATGGTCGTCGGTTGGGTGTACGCGATCACGATGGCATCGATGCCCCTGTTCGGGATAAGCAACTATTCGTCTACATCGATCTGTCTGCCGATGGAAGCGAGAGATAGTCTGGACATTGCCTATCTGCTTACGGTGCTGGTCGTGAATGGTTGTGGGTTTGTCGTGATCGTCGTCTGTTACGCCCAGATCTATCTTTCACTGGGTAAGGAAACTCGACAGGCAGCCCGTACCGCACACAGTGGTGAGATGACGGTTGCCAAAAAGATGGCACTGCTGGTGTTTACGAACTTCGCGTGCTGGGCACCGATAGCATTCTTTGGACTGACCGCGATCGCTGGCTATCCTCTGATAGGTGTTAGCAAATCCAAAATCCTGCTAGTATTCTTCTACCCACTCAACTCCTGTGCCAACCCATATCTGTACGCGATTTTGACTGTCCAGTACCGGAAGGATCTCTTCTCCCTGCTCGCAAAGTAAGTGCGCACCATAGCAACGACAGCAAGCTTAATTTCATCCCGCTCCTCATTAATTTCTTTCTTTTTACCCGCGCTCCCCTTTCCAACTCCTTCAACACAGCTATGGTCTCTGCACGCAACGGGCACAACAGTACAAAATGACCTATTCGATGCCCACCAACACATTCCAGGTTGCACCAGCGCGAGGTTCCGTGAACTACAACAGCAGCAACAACGGTACGCTAACGTCGGCGGCCGGCATGGCGGCACTGGCCAGCACCAACACGGACACGGTCACCACCACGATCACGTGCGGCAGTGTGGTACTGAGCACGAATGGTAATCATGTCAACGGAGCTGTCACCGGTGGAGCTAGCACCAACAACCCTGTCAACGGGACGAACGTAAGAACCAGTGTCGTGGAGGACGAAACATTCCTTTGAGCCGCTGCTGTAACTGACAATACCGTACAAACCGGTTCGCGTTCCCGTACACTGTGCTGGTGTGCTCGTGCTCTCTCTTTTTGTTTTCTCTTTCGGTCGCTAGAGCTCGTGTTAAAGTAAGCGAGATCGATGTGTGCTGCCTACTCAAGCGAAAAAGATTATTTTCTGAGGCAAAGAATCACTGAGAAACTAGTAAAACAAGGAATGAATATCATTGCGTGTACGATTACTGTATGTATACGTGTTTTGTATGTGTGAATGAGCAAGCGATGTGCTAAGAAAATAGGTGACAAAGAAGTAAAGAAAGTAGATAAGAAATAAAATAATCAACTCAAAGAATACAACGGGAACGAATATTGCAAACTGATCGGAGGAAGAAATTATTTTTATACGAAAGGCTGCTATCAAAAGACATGCTCAGCAAACGAGTGGTATACTTTGTAAACACAAGATGTAAAATATTATAAATGTGATTTAGCCCAAAACCATCCATACCGTGAGATGAGCAGATAAGGGATAAAATATATTATGTTCGTAGTGGTATGAAAGAAGGACAGAAACACAGACACGGTTCATGTTTATTGCTGGATATCTTTAATGTAACAATAATACAATCCAACGTGTGTAAAAACAAATTCCAAAAACATGAAATTTGCATCATTTGTGTATAATTTCAACCATACCATGTTATTCCATCGCTTTAATTTAATGTATGAAAAAGAGAAACAAAAACTGAAATAAAAAAAAAGAAACTACTATCGCATCATCCTAAGACTGAATTGGGTGATAAAAGAGAAATTTGTTGAGTACGTTTATTTAACATTCGATTATTTAAACTGAATTCAACTGTTAACAATTTATATGAACAAGACTGTCTTTGTTCATTTGTCAACACGATTTCCATCAAATAGTTAAAATAGCTGCCATATTGGTGGAGACGCCTGGTGCTGCACGATACGCTTGTGCGAAATTAATTTTGACTTGCGCTTATGAACGTTGTACTAAATCTAGAACGAGCTTTTTCAAGCGCAAGCTTTATTTGAAAGCTTTGAAATTGAAAACTTTACCCAAACCGGAAAATTTCACTGAAGAACTGAGACAAAATTTTCTGTGGTGAATTGCTGACAAAAATGTGGTGAGATTAGCATCTATTAATTGCTTTTTGTGGGGAAAAAGGAAAATAAAAGTGATTTTTATTCAAGCGCCATCTGTGATTATTTTAGAAATAACTCAATTTATGAAAAGAAACATATTTGAGGAAACAGTATGAACAAATTACTACTTAGATTACTAGTACTTTAAGAGTAAACTTGAAATTATCTCAGCACGAAGTGATTTATGATATTTTTCCTACTAACTGTCTGCACCGGAGCGACTTCAATTGTTGGTTTTCTACTAAGTGACTTAAGAAACTAAAATAGTGTGTCTTTTTAAATTTATATCACACATTTGTTAGTTTGAATCGCAGCTAAACGAGTGCTAATTGTGAGTCGTTAGTCAGCACAGATGTTGAATGAACCTTTTGAGTGAGTATTTAAAGCATAAGTGTTAAGATTCGAATCTCTATAGACTCTCTTTTCTACTGTTTTTAGTCTTTGAAATCTTTAACAATTCTAACCTCTTGTTGGTATTTAGAGTTTGAACAAATAATTTGAATAGTCTTTTTAAGTTGTACAAAAGCCTATCGCAACTGGAGAAAGACGAAATCGAGAGACGAAGAGGACAGATCGGTCACTGGACAGACCGAGTTGGAAAGAATCTCGACAAAATATAAAACATGGTCACAAACCTCGTCGTTCATGTTTTAGAGAATGTCCCAGAGACGTTTACTCAGAAAAAGCGGATTACGCCACTTGGAATTGTAATTTTTGTCATCATCTGACCGCTACGAGCCCATTAGCAGCTAACACAAGAATGTTGTTGGCAAACGTATATCTGATCCAATCCTTTATCAGACGCTACAGAGGAATAGCTGCAGAACCTTGAAAGATACTTGAAAAAATTCGAATATTCCTTGACATTAAGGCGTTAAGCCGTCATCATGGAATAAATAAATAAATAAATAATTTCGAATATTCCAATAGCCATGGTAAACGATCTAGCTGACTGCCCAAGGACCACCCTCCAAATTTGCATGTGCCGTTTGTGTTGGGTGGGATTTGGATCTTTCTGTAATTTTTCCATTTTATCCTGACCAATGTCCCGTAATCCCTCAAACATTACTAGTTCATTTTGGAAGCTCTGTAGTAGTTTGGTTTTCAATAGCCATCCGATGTGAGTTAACTTTTATTTTAAATTTGTTTCCAATATTACGACTGGACATCCGATGGTAGTTCTTGTATATTTTATTCGTTTTTCGACACTAAAATAATCGATTGGGAATTGAGGACACCGGCGTGTATGGAAATTTGTCCTCGACAAGTCAGCAAAGTAAGATCTTTGAGAGAGTAATTCATGCTCTATGTACCTTGGTATGAGACACTCAGATATCTACAGCAACTGTGTTAGAGTACGGCAGAGAAATGTTCTAGGATCTCTTTTTTACAATTACTAAACATCCGATGTTCTATCGCTTGATAAAAACACTCATCTATACTCTATGCTGATGACAGTGCCATATTTTTTCGCGTATAATGTTCCCGTGTTCCTTTTAAAGTACATAAACAAAAGACCACTTTAAGCGAATGGTCAAATGAAGTTGCTGGCCAAATGTTGCTGGTGAAATGTATGGCATTTGACAGCAACAAAGTGGCTGGCAACTTTTCAAGCTGTCAAATTCCATACATTTCGCCAGCAACATTCGGCCAGCAACTTCATTTGACCACCCGCTAAGTAGTAGAGTGTGACAACTTAACAAGTAAAGCAAAAAAAGTATCAACGTATCATAGACTCCTATTAGAGCCCCTTATCCTATGTAAAGTATTTAGGAATAACATTCGAGCGAAAATTATTCTTCAAAGAATAATACTACCAAACACTAAATGTCATACATTAAATGATATAAAAAAATCAAAAGAAATAAATTCAAAATTATGTTTAACTCTTTTAAGAAAGATCCACATTTTCTTTCAAGCAAACACAGAAAACACGTTACATTTCTCTAAAGACCAATCTTTTATTGCGCGATTAAAGCAACGAGATCGAGAATTAAACGAGTGAGAGATAAATAGAAAGAGAAAGCAGGAAGGAAAAGAGTATTGTCTTTTTGCTAAACATCCTTTCTGGTACCCGTCAAGCTAAGAGCTGTGCTACGTTCGATTGAGCCGAAGTGCTAGCAGTTGTCAAATTAGCGGTTCCACTTCCATTCCAATCATGCCCGGATTGGAAGGACCAACCACAAACACACACACTTCAACCTACTTGAGGCCCTGACTGTTGATGTAGGTTTTACAGCAACGGGATCGCTGTCGAAGTCATCGCACGCCACAGTTATCGGTACTTCGCGTCGCGTAAAGTGCAGAACAAAACATCCGCAAGCTAAACAGAAACTCGGTGAATGGGCGAATGCTGGGATGCGGTGGCAACCGTCTTGATTGTCACATTCTTGTCCCGCGTTACTCTACACTGCTGTGGAAATATCAATTTTATCGATGTTAATATGACGGGCAAAACAGCGCGAGCGACAGATAGCGATGGTGGCGGTAGTGAAATTTGTTGCTCGGTACGCTATTTGAAGAATTTTCGGATTTTTCTTTACCATCCATCCGGGAGAAAGCGAGATGGGGAGAAGAGAAGGGGAGAGATAAAACACTTTCAAACACACATACACGCTTCCCATTCGCTTGTTTGCTTGCTCTATAGTCTAGCATAGTAATCCTCTTTATTCAATGCAAGCCCGAGCGATGTAGATGGCTTCTATAACTCGAACAAAAACAAAAGCTGTTTACGTGCGGAAAATGATTTTCCTCACGCCGGTGTGCCGGCCATGCTGCTGTGTGCCCGATGTGTCTGTGTGATGATCGGAGAAGCTCGAGGTTTACTTCGCACGTTACATTTCACTCGTTCGCTTCAATTCATCACACTGGACAGAATGGCAATGTATGGGAACTGTCGAATCCCTTCGCATGAGCCTCCTTCGCCTTGCTACACTTAGCTTAGTTGTTCCGGCTGGTCCGGCAGTATATACGTGTGTGTGTGTGTGTTCTTTTTTATTTTATTTAATTTTCCACTTCATTGCATATATTTCATCATGTCGTAAGTTTTTCCTCTTTCC
>KZ061871.1:101973-125189 GCA_002091835.1 Anopheles maculatus
TGTTTGCTCCTCACCGATGTATTCTAAAAATACATCATCGGTTTCGCTTAGCGCTAGTTAGGCGGGGAGTTTTGTATTTTAAATGCTGTTTCACTTGCGCTTCCTTACGCTTTCTATCACACACAATCACTTTCGATGCGTTTCGACATTCGCTACCAGGATCATTGGTAATAGCTTGTTCTTTTTTCTTTTTTTTTTGCTTAACCCGTCCTACATCGATGTCCGATGATTCGACCGACAAATGAGCTGTGACACGTGATTTTTGATAACCGTATGTTGGAAGGGACAATTTCGGCATGCTTCCTCCCGTGAGCGTTTTGTGAGGCCTCAGATATTTCGTTTGGTGTGTGTGTGTGTGTGTGTGTGTATGTGATATTTGCTATAAATAAAGTAAAACTACGAACGATGTAGAAATAACTGAAAGAAACAGAAAAAAAGCCATCAACACCCAAACAAATAAATCATACAGGGGGAAATGTAATTTATTGACCTGGTGGATGGTTTTCATAGTGCACCGGAGTGAGTGTGGGTTCGTTATTGTTTTTTTTTCTCTCGCGTTGGATGAGTTTTAATGGTGAATGATTTTTAATCTGCTCTCACCATATTTTTGTTTGTTTGATTTTTTGGCGTCGAATATGGAAACTACCAAAGCTTGAATTTGCTGCCCGTTGTAAGCCTCTTTTGCATGTTTCGTTCGCTTTTGTTTTTGTTGGGAAAGCGAGCAAAAATATTAATATAAAATCACCAGATGATGGATTACACACTGGCAAAAACTGATCGGCAATTCACCGCCATATTATTGAATTCTCACGTACTGACAACCAGCGTGAAATCCTTCTGTCGTACCTCGAACGGAAAAACCCAATAAAAAACCGGTTCGAATAAATCACAACAATCACATTGAAGCAGAAAACTGCACCGGTGACTCTTGTGACTTCTTTCGGACCCCGCAATACACAGTTTATTTAATTGTCAACTAGATGGCTGTGTGTGTCTGTCCCTTCGTACTGGCCTCTCGTATAGAGCCTTTTGGTCTCTATTTTTTCACCACCAAACACTACGAACCGATTCACGAACGGATAGGAACACGTCGTCCATTCACTTTATTCTATTATGTGCCCAAACAAAGGGAAAGCTCCCGAGCATTATAATAAAGGAACAAACACACAGGCACACACACACAAGGCTTTGTAGCGAAATGGCGGCAAATGTGAACGATGACACTTCATTTTCATTCCTGCCATGTTGGGTGTTTTTGCCTTTCTTTTTAAGTATACGTGTGCTGCTGCGGCTGGTGCTGCCATTCAACACACCTCGAGCTTTTCTGTACGCGAGCTGTTTAAGTAAGGTGAGAAATACCCTCAGCTCGGACGAGTGGTGCAATATGGGAACACCGTTCGGTGTTCGTACAGTGAGCACTGAGAATGGTTCACCGTATGGTGGTGTACAATGATGAATGTGGCCAGTCATGAAGGCAAACGAATGAAGATTGCCTCCGTGAGGCGTCGTTACGAGAGCCTTGTCAGGATGTCCAGCAGGCATAACGCAGCCATTTTAAAGTTTGTTTTAAAGTTCATTTCCTAGCCAATGACTCAGCTTCCCAAGCGAGTGTGAGAGAGATGTCATCAGTTACAACGTTGTAATCAGATATCGAGCCCACTCTACCATATCTATCCATGTGAGAATGGTTTCGCTTTCGTTTTCTGTCGTTGGACATGTGTTTCTCTTTCTCGTTAACTCACAAAAGCGTTGCTAACGAGCTGTTGATTTGTTGTGCAAAAATCACGTATTTAATGAAGCGTCATACGTGTTAAAATCCAACCCCACTTTGACACGCGTGTCACGCAGCCAAATAATTGATAAGGATGCGAGAACAAAGATATGCACGTGGCGCGTGGTCTCACAGACCTCATCGCGTATTACTGGGTATCTTTTATTTATTTTTTTGCACTCCATGTACGCAGGACGACGATAACAACGAAACAACAAACAGAAAAATTGAATTTTCTTCCCTATCATTAACATTCAACAATAACAACTGAGCTATTAAGAAGCTTCTATTCCGATAATTAATACTCTTACTAGTTACTAGCGCCATCCGCGTTTGATGACGAGCAAAACGTGACTAATTTCGTAAAGCCATAAAAACCTAGCAAACGTGAAGGAAGCGTGCCCTGTCCAATGCCCGGTCGCGCTTATCTTGCTGTCTCCCGGATTTGGTCATTGCCCATTTGACCAAATCGGATAGACGATCGGTCATTTTGCGCACACCCAGCACGGCCGAATTCATCATCGTTCGGAATTCTAGGGGAAAAACCGTGCCGGGGCGTCCACGATGGAACTCGATTGCTCAATCAATCATCAACATCGTTGTGCGGTTGTATTGCATGCAGCAGCAGCATGATCCGGTAGCGAACGGAAAGATGGCGGATGGGGTGCCCCAACCGGTCCACCATCTCATCGTGCCCGCATCGAAAGGTTGTGAATGTTAGCGAACGGGGCCTTCTCGCTGTTGCGGAAGAATCGGCGCAACGTTAAGCGCCAGAAGGCAGCCCGAAAGTCAACACTGTAGAAGGCGTAGATGAACGGATTGATGGCACTGTTGATCCAGCCGAGCCAGGTAAAGAACTCGCCCAGCTTCGGTACGGTCCAGTCCTTCGGTAGGAATGGCGTAATGATGTAGTGTATGAAGAATGGCAACCAGCAGGCAATGAAGCCACCGACGACGATGCTGAGCGTTTGTGTCGTCTTGTTTTCGCGCTTCATCGAGGAGATCCGGGACGAGAGAGACTTCTGGTGGATGCGGATGTTGTTGCCACCGGACGAGCGTCCACCGACCAGCTGTACCGAACTGCACGTTGACGTCGTGATGGAAGTATTGACCGTGTTGTTCCGTCTAAGACCGCCGCCGCCACCGCCACCCGTTGCCGTCGCCAGTGCCGCCGTCGGTCGTCCCTCGTGATGATGGTGATGGTGATGGTGGTGGTGATGGTGGTGATGGTGGAAATGCTGCTGGGAGAGGTTGGGTGGCGGGGAGGAGGTAGCGCACGGAACAAAGCTCGCCGTCGAATGGGATTGTGGTTTGTGGCTTTGTTGATTGAAAACGTTATTGCCTGACGACCAGCGTTCGGCCGCCGACGAAAGTTGGCTGTAATTGGCCGAGACAGCAGGCCCACTGGCAGCAGGAGCAGCAGTAGCCGCTGTGGCAGTAGTTGCAGCACCGCCCGTGCTCACATTGCTCTCGGTGCTGCCACTGCCCGGACCGTCCGGATCGACGGCAGGATCATCGACAATGGCGTCAAGGCTCGTTCCATCATCGCACGTTCGCCGCTCTTGAAGTCCTTCGGGTGCAGCAGTAACGCCACCAGTTCCATTGCCGGTCGTAGACAGGATTGCGGTTTTGTTTAGCGTACCGCCACTGGCCGTGCTCATGTCCATCAGTTCGTAGGGCCCGTGTTTGTGGTTGTTGCGCTTGGTAGCCGGCTTCAGTGGTCCTCCACTGTCGTCCAGCATCGGTCCCAGCTGGGCCACGTACGTCGTTGTGGCGGTGGAAAGCTGAGACGAGGACCGTTTGCGCTTCGGACTCAATGGGACAGGATCCAGCTCGGACTGATAGCCATCTTCCTCGGGCTCACGAATGCGATGACTTTTCTGTAAGCAAAAGGGAAAACTACTGTCACAAGCCAGTGATAAACGGATGATCCAAAGCATGGATAAGCAAACGCGCACAGTAAAGCTCCAAAATGCGCCCTCGGTTTTTTGGGCGATAATTAGTATGAATCGGTCAAAAAAGCGCCAAATTTATGTGCTCTGCAGTCTGCCGCATAATTAAGCAGAATGAGATTGCACATTGTTGTGCGGTTGTAGCAGCAGGACAATATTGGACGGCGCACGAAAACCAACGGACATTGTCATCCCGAATCGTATTTGCCCGTTCGCTGGTACTCGGTGAACTCGATTTAACGGGTGGTAAGTTTCATTAGCAATTAATTAGTGATTTGACCGAAAACAAAAAAAAACGGAAGCTTAGCTGCACTGTGCGCGATAATGGATATGTTGGAAAGGAGTCGCTAATGCTGCGTCATATTTTCTGTCTAATAAATTATATTAGCCGAGGTGGGCCAACTAGACCGTTTGCTTTGGCGGATTGTGGCAAGTATTTGTGCCCGCATGCACGCGTCTTCCATGCTTTGCTTCCAAAAGCACGATAATTTAACGGGTCATTAGTTCATGTGCGGCGCATGCCGTACCAAGAACAGCGAAGCTTTCAGGCATGCTGATGGGCAAAGGATTACGCAAAAGCGAATAAAGTGTAAGAACGAAAAAAAGCTCTCACTCTCACTTCACAATGAACTGCGGACTAGATAAACAATCTTCCAGCGAAAGGACTCGATGGTTAAAATGGTTAGGATAGAAAGTAAACAAACGGCACGATCCCTTGTGCCGTTAGGATAACGCGTTTCCTTTTTTGTGTGTTGCTTGCTCTCCACGATAGATAGAGTCGTGTTCTTTTGCAAATCCTCCGCAACAAATGGCATGTAAACACGAAATTTGTTTGCCCCTCAAACGTGGCGCACGGCTCGTTTCATAAATCATGATTTCTTTTCAACACAAACAATTGTGCAGAATAAATTTGAATGTTTGTTCCGGGGAGGGGACTTCGTCCGGGTCCTACCGATTCGGCCTAGACATCTTCTGCCGTTCGCTTTTTTCGTCCAGGCACGTGCCCTCGAGACACACAGTACGAATCACAGTGCTGTGTTTGTTGTGCACATACGGGCAAATCTATTAGTATTCAACAGCTGTCCACGTTTTTGCCAACCGACTAAGCCATAATCCGTAGCGACGACAACACGGACGACCCGCTCTGTACGTACCTTGTGGACTTCGATTTCCGTCATCTTATCGTGCCGGGAGGCGACAACGCATGATATCCGTAGGTACACGTACACCATCACCGTCATCGGGATGAAGAATGAGCCCATGGCCGAGAAGACAACGTAGCCCTCGTTTTGGTTGTAACGACACTGGTCCAGCTCCCGACGACCCGGTTCGTACCTGGCAGAAATAGAACAGCATCAGTATTGCAGCGTCCCTCAAGCGACATGGGTGGGTATGTTTTCGATGCTTACCATCCAAGAATCGGGGGACACGTGATGGCCAGTGCCAGCACCCACACAACAAGGATCATCAGCAGCGCCAACCGTTTCGAGCGCCGACGACGGGAATAATTTAATGGTTGTGTTACGGCTAGATATCTGTGGGATAGAGCGGGATTACAAACAGGCGATCCAGTGTTCGGTGAGGAGTTTTGGGTGTTGGTTGTGTTTAGATAGATACGGGGTAACAAAAGGAAGGCAATTAGGATAATTGACAGGGTCACAGGTAGTAAGCAAGCCGTACATTTACTTGTAACCGATGCTATCTGGTGTGTGTATCATTAAGGATGAATTATTGAAAAACTTATTGATTTGGTAGTAAAGTAAACTTCGAAGTCATTATGTGCGGGGTGGAATATAATTGTGGATAAATAAATTGTAGCACAAAGCGTCATAACTGGAAAAGTAATCCTATACATACAATATATGTACATACAACACAATCAAAATGTTAGAAATACAATTTTTTAGGCCTGTATAGATCTGCAACACGCTTCAAGTAGAATATTTCGGTTTTCAGATACGTTTTGTTGAAGAAATTTTCGATGGAGCCTACAGTTATGCGTAATATAGCTTGTGTTTGCTCTTGATCAAGGTCTGTTAAGTGAAGTACAGAGATAGCTCACAAAAATAAGCTCAATTTTGGAGATCCTGGAACCGTCATTTGATAAATTAATAATTATTAATCATTTGTTTTCCGTTAAATCGACAAATGTCTAATTGAACCATTACAATCGGCTATTGTATTTTGACTCGAACTTCATCTGTCACCATTACCTTCCATATTGTAAAATATTGTACTTGAACACGTGAGGCTAGTATTGAAATCGTGTAGGTCACCAACTTCTTGAGTTGTTAGCACATTGCTGTCAGTGGGCATCTTTTTAATTAATTTGTTGCGCCAGTTTCAAGTAATAAAATCTTAGCTATGAAGCCATTTGTCGTCTTTAATCAAGATATTGTAAACCTAAGCATGAGCAGTAGGCAAGATAGCTTACATGTCTGCTACGTCTAGAATGTCTAGTAAACCTACACTGTATTGTCTCCAGTTTCTTAATCCAAACTACCGAATGGAACGTTAAAGTTACAGAGTTTAACTCTATAGTTGAGCTCACAATCGAGGCATAGAATGCTTTAAAGCACATTGAATCAATGAATCCTTAAGCATTCCTCCAATAAAGCCCTGTTCTGTAGTGCTCAGTAAGGTTTTTTTTACAGTCCAGAATGGTAAAATGGTCTCAAACTTCAACTAATTAAACTGCTTTATCTCTATACTTGGGTTGTTCGAGTCAAGAAAATTGCACTAGATGGTTTAGTCTGGTTTAGTTATGAAGTCCCGCAGCCGTTTGACTAGCATAAAATCTTTTTATCTTTAGAAATTCGACTCAACGTTTACAAATAACATTAATTTGCGGAAATCGTAACACGTAAATCATGTCTCTCTTTACTGACCTCAGGATATCTTGGCCAGGATATATCGGATTGGGGACTTCAGGATTTAAAATGTCAGATAATCGTTCCATTGTGGTAGCCTGTATCAAAATCTCTAATTCTTAAGCATTTAATTTAAGTATAAAAAAATATGCTCTATGAGCGATTTTCGATGCCTTCCAACCATTTGATATGAAATCTGCAACAAACCAAAGTTTTTGCAAACGTTTTAAATCACAATCAACCAATCTTTAACACCCAATTCCACAATCCGCATGGAAGAAAGTTCGACGCCAGTGAACAGATTTTCCGCTGCTAATTTGTGTCACTCAATTCACTTCAATGACACCGATACCCGCTTTGAAGTTTGCGGTTCACAGCCCAAGGATCAGCCAAACCGGGTCATTCTTATTGACTTGCTGTGGTGTGAATCGGAAACGCGTGCTGAATAATTCAGTTGGTTGATTTCGATCGGTTGGTTTGGGATTTAAACTTCCACCCAACCCACTCGCTACTCGCTGCTCATCCAAAGTATTCAACCGAGAGCAAGTGGTAAAGCTGTTAAATCGTCCATTGCAATATTCATCCCAAGTGTTACGCCGAAGCTTAGTGCCCCACAAACCGTTACGGTTCCCAGCGACCCGAGTCTTTTCAAAAGCACGGGTGGACGCAGCACGCAAGGATCACACGGCATGTATACAGGGCCGATCCAGCGCGAGTGTCTGGTGCGGCGATGTCTTGTTTCACAAAAACCAGCTAAAGAACAGCTTAAGGCGCTACACGATCGGATTGTTTCCCGCACGGACGTCGTCTAATGAGGGGTGGCAAAAAAGTGCTTCCAGGCGCCGGTGTAAATTTTGCGCGGTTTTTCCTCGTTACCAGTGTGGCGAACGCGTACGTGTAATCTGCGCCATTCGCCTTCGGTGCTTTGGAGCGTTTTAGAACACCACGGGATAAGCTGATTAATTAGTCTGCTTGCGGTGGTTTGATGCTGCTGTACACCACGTGCCGGTGTGTTTGTGTGTGGATTTCGAGATTCTCCCGGGCGCGTTTGCAGTCGAAGGAAGTGAGTTGAGTGCATGCACGAGGATTTGAAGGTGTGTATTTGGTACACAAAGCGCCAGTACCAGGTTTCCAACAACGATGCAGTTCTTGTTTAGTTTCGCACAGACACACACCGTTTGTTGCACAAAAGTTGTACTGCACCGAATATTTGGTAGGTGGGAAAACAACTTTCGACTTAAATGAATTTAGCGTTCCCATCATCATTAGCATGGAGCGTGCCAGTGTCAACAGTCAGTGGGCCGATCTTTCTGGAGAACACTTTTAATTAAGTTTCGTCGTTCGATTGGGGTTCGCCGGTGTAAGAGTTGTAACGAAGTTGGCAAACTATTTCGGCTGAGTTTCTTTCGAACTCGGGGGCGCGAAAATTGAATGACCCACGTGTGAGCTGTGTCACAGCTTATTACATTGCTTAATTTATCTCACCATTTCTTGAACGACGGTTCCCGGCGACGATGGTCGCTTAATTTAGGTCGGGTACATTGTAGTGCACAGCTCTTCGCATTCTAGTGGATCATGGAATTAGTTTCCATTTTGGTGCCCCTTTAGGTAAGCCCTTTTTTGCGACCTTTGGCGCAAATGCCTTGGAGCGCCGGAAGAAGGCGTAAATGGGATGAAAACGTAAACGATATAACGGCGCTAGGATGTAAATCAATTTGTGGCATCTTGCTTCCCATATTTCCAGCACGCACATTATCGCGCTCGTTATCGTCGTTAGCATCGGTGACGTTGTTGGCTCATCTTAACTCGTCCCTGCTGATGGTAGTACGCTCATCGGCATCCGGCTAATCTTGAGACGGATCCAACTTAATGCTGGCATCTGCATCGAACGGTGGATGGTTTCTTGTGCCTCCGGTCCAATCTCCCAGGAAGCCTGCAGGCTCTGGAATCGTTTTAACCGCACAAAATGAGCCCAGATCCCATTTGCACCTCAATTCTTGGCTCATTTCCGTGCCTCAACGCGTCGCTATCGGAGCGGAGATTCATTCATGTCGAATGTATGGATGTAGGATGCTGGTTGGAAATTATTCATAGCCTTCATTCCGCCCAGTGTGGCACGGTAGTTTATGCGCTGGTAATATGGATGTAATTTATTCTCTGCCTAACGGTCTCCTTCTCTTTCTGTATGTTGTTTGCAAGTGGAACTAGTGGCACGTGCGCTCTCGATGGGTGTAAAAAACATCGGCACGTTGCCGTTAATGTGCTGTGCCAGTATTATCAGCAGCATGTATGCAAGGTGCTGACTTCCAATTTTGGGCGATCGTCAGGGGGAAAAAATTCATTCACAGTTTGTAAAACGCAGATAAATGAATATAAAATAAACGCAATTAATGGATAACATCGCACAAACCGACGTGGCATTAAATATACCATTCAATATTCACGAATGATTATGGTAATTTTGGGAATTTCGGGAGATGTGGATGTGGCAGTCCCTTGCTTTACTGTTTTATTTCACAGCCTAGCGTCTCAGCAGTGGGAACATAAATGACCAAATCTATTTGCTTGGTCTTGATTTCATTGACTAGCACAAGGGTACTGGTTGAGCTTCCTGCTATGTAACTTTTACGTTAGTGAAAAAGATTGTTGTTTAGCGTCTAACAGTACCCTTAGAAAATTAGCAGATTACGGTGTCATATGCTTCGCAAGCAGAGACACCGCTAAAATATTACTGGCTTCACAAGCGATTTTGGATAATCTTTTCTTATGGTCTGAAAACCTTGGTGTCAAGCTCTAAGCAACAAAAACTGAGATAGTAGTTTTTAATTTGAGGTTTAGTTTTTAATATGTATCAACTAATGACAGTTTTCAATACTTTGGAGTTTGATTCAATTCAAGATGGAATTCACAACTCACCCATCAGTTGCAAAATGCAGTAAAAAAAATTACTTTCGTAGGAAAGTTACAGGAATCTACTGGGGCGTACGTCCGGTAGAAGTCCTTCGGCTGGATGAGGCAATGGTACTCTCCGTACTGGATTAAGAAAGCATATATTTCTATTGGGTATCCAATATGCTTATCCTCAAACTTCAGAGGCTCCAGTATCATTGTCTAAGACTCGCACTAAAAAGCCTAGAAGTGATAACCGGAGTGATGCCACTCTACGTATTGAAATGTCGTCGCTTTGCCTTCTATTCCGTGCTTTAGTTCCTTGATTCCTTGAAAATTCCTTGATAGTAAAACATTTTTCCTTCTAAAAACAGGATCGATAAGCAAAATTGAAGAAGATTTACCATCGACCGAGAATAGTTCCGGGCATTTTCAGGATCAAGAATGGCCATTTAGACCAAGTAAGCCAGATTTCACTGATGGAACATCATCATCTGACGAGGGCACTGACTTCGATGTTTTAGCGAGTTCATCGAAGCCCTTTCAGAATTGCTGCAGCCGTGTTATTTTTTTTCCCGGCAATAAGAAAGCTGACTTACTGACCAAAACAGGCGTCAAAGAAGGCGCATTTGAGAATCGACCAATCACGGGCCAAGAGTTCCTTTGTTTCCTGCGCAGCAATTGAGCTCAGACATTTCTATCGCTCGATCTCTTCGCAAGTATGTCTGCGGCCTTATTTTGATGGGTTCTCTGTATATTGTACATTCATACAGAAGATGTATGGACTAATTTCGAATCATTTTGCTCATGTACAGCGCATAACTCTGGCTCAGACGACAGTGTGTAGTTGCAGTGAAGGATTCCACGGTGTTGATCAATTATAAGAAATAAAAGATGTCTTACGAGACCTCACTTATTCGAGTCTCATAGTCAGTCCTCACTATGAGGGAACGGCCCAGATGAAACTTGAACCCCGGTCCTGCCGTGTGAAGATCGGCGCCGCTGTCGCATCTACCACCGGGCCGCCCTGTCTCTGTTCTTGTCCTATAATTCCTCATCCTCAATCCTTCTCCTCTGTTGGATGTTATGCCTTTCTTTTTGACATTAGTCGGGTTTCTAGTGCAACATCTAGATGAAGAAACAGCTACCTTCCGAGACTATTCCATCACCAAAACTACAAAATGGGAGACAGACAGGGCACTATTATGGATATTTTTACAGTGTCCATAAGTACAGATCTGCACTCATGCATTGAAATGTTTTGTTTTCATTGTTGCAGTCTACTCCATAAGTCAGTAAGGCACGGTCAAATGAAACCAGTACCTGAACATCTCAACAGGCTACTTTTTGTACTACAGTAGAATGTACAGGATAACTACAGATAGGACTTTTTTTTTGTTTCAGTCCGTTGGAAAGTTTAACCTGGCATTTTTCAAAACACCGAAAAAAAGGTAAAACCAACAAAGCTGAATTCACAACGAAGCAAGCGTCTTTAGACACAACATTTGCCACAATTGTCGCAAGAAACAGCACAAACTTTCGACAGCTGTAGAAGAGTGAATACTCCAAAGCTTCAATAAATAATTGCATAATGCAACATAACCGTATAAAGATGAATTCAAGAACCATATAGAAACTTTTGTTACGGGTTTTGGCGAGCATCTGCTCTTACCAGTTTAGCATCTTACCAACTCTTCTCTCGCCAAACGCTAAAAAACATACACAAAACTAGCCGAAGTCATCGTAGACTTTGTTATTGTAAAAATTATTCTACAGTTGTAAGTTAATTAGTTGTCTGAAAAGTTCATAGCAATAAGCATTTTGGTCTCAAGTATTCGATACCACCTCCTCACGATTAGACGGCTTAGAGGAAACTGTATGGACCTTAGAAATAAAGAAATTATTCATAAAGTAAGCGTACAAATTTACCAGACTTAATTTGACTAATCACCAGTCACAGCATTTGTACAAGCTCTTCCAATCGACTAACGTTTGATTGCAGGTAAAAGGTATTCGTATCGATCGGATTCCTTCCGTGATACGCTAATTTATTTATACGCTCTCAATCCCAGCATATGGTTGCGGTGTTAATAATGTGTTAATAAAGCACTACCAGCAACGATTCCATGATTGGACTTCCTATCGCTTCCCTCATTCGTGTATCCTCCTTATCGTTCTGCTTCCATTCCATCATCATCATCTTTTCGGCAACGCGACACGTGAATCCATAAACTACCCGAGAACACACTTCCGCAACGATCACCATGCCACGGTTCAGTGTCCATGCTGAGAAGAAAGTCACAAACGGGGCACTCCTATACGCACATACCAACATACCATATCCGACAACAAATCGTTCGAGCGGTTTGGTCGCCCAATTCACAAACCGGGACCGTTTGCTGATGAAGCAATTTGTCCAACATACACAAAGACGAGCACTATTCGGAAGAATTCGCCCAGTTGGGTCGAGCAAGGTCGTGTGTATGCCACTTCATTGGTTTCTGGCCAGACCGGCCAGGGGCAAAATCATAACTAGGTTCAGCAATTTTCCAATTCGAGCTTTATCACCAACTGCAGGCCGGCTGTTGTTTGTTTACACAATTACTACCAGTCGGCATATGATGGGACTATCATACAGTTTTACGCTTTGCTTTGCGACACTTGCCGCAAACACAGCACACAATCCCGTCTGGCTTGTGATCGGGAGATATGTGTTATGTTTATGCAATGAAAGTTTTTGCTGCCATTAGCACTGATAACATTTGGCCGACATTAACACATATCGCCCAAAAAAGAAAAAGACTTGCGAAAGCACAGTTGGCAGATTTTAGTATCCAATTCGCGATATGAGTGCTTTCGTTGTAACGTGCCTCTTTGTCGATGCTATTCAGCTTAACAGCCTGCACCAAGATAGGACACTGGTTTGGGGTCGAAATTCTTCGCCGCGCTCTCTATCCAATACGCGCTACATTGTTTTGTGTTCGCTTCGAGGAAATGGAGCTATCCTCAACCCAAGACGGCCGTGTGTGTAATAATTTATAGTCCGCTGGTACACTGAATAGCACCACGTACGTTGCGTTCCATTTGGAATATAAAACGTTATGTGTGATGGACCGCACCCATAGCGTCTGAGAACGATTTTCCACAGTACGTCACGCCTTGTCATGGTGCGAAATCCGCGGAATAGCCACGTGCGTGTGTGTGTGTGTGGAGCCCATTTCGTCACCACTGTACGAAGCATTCACTAACAAGCAGCCAGGCACACCTGCCATACAGCGAGTACGCAATCCGACGTACGTGTGTTGACGCCATTTTTCTGCCAACATAGCGATCCCTTATCGCACCATTCTGCACCGGCTTGGTTGTGGAATGTAGAGGGATGAAAAGGTTAGATAAAGAGTAGCGTAGAAACAGAACAGAAAGCCAGATACAGATGGAAGGAAAATGAAAGGAAAAAGAAACACACATCCCGTAACATTGAAACACGTGCTAACCTCAAGTACATACCTATCTATACTAATGGCACAAAGGCTGAGAATTGATGCTGTACATAGAAGTACGTCTAATGAGATCCATATATCACACAGAATCCATCCGAGCTGCCAGGAGCCTGCAAAGAGAAAGAACAAAGCACCAAAGAAAATGAATAAAAATTGTGAAGCGAAAATAAAATGCCACGAAACAAGGTGAAAAATGTCCCGGATATTGGAGGCTATGGGTGAAATGAGTTGGAGGTAACAGTCGCGCTAAGACCGACTCCAAATGACTGGAATGACACGTTGGTCCCGGATATCTGGGCTGGTGCAAAAAAAAGGAGGGAGAGAGAGAGGAAGAAGTGGATCCTGTTTAGCGAATTCCAACCATCTCTCACAAACGCAACAGCTACGGTGAAGTTCTTCTGTTTGTCTTTAAAAGTAATATCACCACTCATGTCTTAACGATACAGTGGGCCTTGCGAAACGGTGGGAAGTTGTTGTGGAATCAGCAATGGTGTAATGAAATGCCGAGCGAATGAAATATCAGCACAGCCAGCAAACAGTGTACTGCCGGACTGGTAAAAGTCTCTAAACGATTGTCCCCGGTACAATCGGGAAATGGGTTAAATTAAAAGGAGCAACAATGATGGCGAGTCCCGAGTCCCGGGTGCCGTGTACGTGACTGCATCGCCTGCCGGGCAGATTAAAAAGCGAAGCGCATCAATGAAATGGTTGACCTTTTTGTCGTTTACCTCGTCCGGTTGCCTCCCTCCCTCCTCTCTCCCCTTTTCCCTCCTCCCTTCCGTACATGTTCGGTTAATCCCATCAGGGAGTATTACTTTTGCTTGTCGCTGTTGCTATTGCCGGACACCGACAGAACGAAGGCAAGTTTAATAGCACCTGTGCTTCAAAAAAAAAAAAACCCACGAGCCACGTACTGCACCACGCTGTAATTTAGCACCGGAATGCATTTATGTGCACCCGACCCGAAAACCACTTTTTGCAGCCACAGGGGCCCCAGAATTAGCGGTTGCATAATTAGAAGAAATTGGAAATGGCGAGAGTAAATTAAACGAATGGCATCATCACCATTTGTATTAGCCCGCAATAGTACGGGCTCATGACCGCAAATCGAATTGTCATGAAAAGCGTCGCAAAACGGGCGAACGGGCGTACCATTTCAAAAAGGGTCACCGTTCGAACCTTAAAAGGATTGACACATTAATGGCGTTAGTTAAGTGTTTTGCTTTTCACAGCTGACAGAAGGGACATTCTTTCGACGCGCTCAAAAGAATGCAATGATGCTGACTTTCCCAGCTTTCGTCATAAGACGAATACTTTTATGGAAGTTCTTAACCCTCTAAAGCTGCCGACTAATGCCACTTTCACAACCGAATGCCATATGTCGTAGTGGGGTTTTCTTTTTTTTCTTCCTCCCCATCTTAAAACGCACCATTTATCGTCCACATCCAAATGTCCCTTCGCATGTTTATGTCAGTGCAAAATGGTTGCTTAAATTAATGATCCAGTAAAACATCACATCGCTGGAGCGCTAACAGTGTGAACTCTGGCAGTTCACGAGCCTGCCCACCCAGAGCAGGCGGATTAAACAAGGAAAAGAAATAAAATCAATAGCACTAGCCCGGCAGTATAATGTTTACGACGGTGCTCAGACTCTGTCTGGTGGTGGTGAGCAGTAAACGTCACCACCGTGCCTTGGTGGGCCAAAAAGTCTGGTGAAATGAAACCTTCAAAACATGATACATCCATCAGAATGGGACAGATGAATTTTGAGACCGATTTCAGAATGGGGATAAATCACGTGTGATGAGCCAGCAGAAATTACCGACCGAGATTTGTCCCGGAACCCGGCCGAGAGGGTAATCACCAATAGATTTATGATACAAAATTCAATTGGATGGATGAGATTCTGGACGGTTCTGCTTTTGTATGTAAACCGCGAACCAGCAGCAATGGTTTAAGTTTTTCAAGTAATTGTGTTAACCCGTGGTACATTCCACAACAAATCCCGAACACTCGAAGATCGAAAGTTGTATGTCAGCACTTTTGCAGCAACAAAATTCGTCCACAACTGTTGACTGAATTCGAAATTTGACATCGCATCGCACAATTACAAAACCGAAACCTCGTAAATCAACTTATCAACTTCACATTTCTGCTCGCAAGCAAAAAAAAAAAGGTCACCGCGATGTCACTGCCATAGCTTTGGCGAAGAAAACAGGATAAAAAGGGAAAACTCCACCGATACGCTTAACCCAAGAACAAAACAACTCATCCCGCGACCGTGTCTCGTCTAATTTTCAAGGACGAGTGTTTCGAGCCATGGACGGACGATGGTAAATAGAAGCAGTCGTTTCTCCAGGGCGCACGGTGCCAGAAGTTACTTCTTCTTATTTTTGTTTTCTGTTGTTGCTGTGTGTCACTACTTTTTCCCACACTTTCGGTGAGCATGATACGCCCTAGGGGTGAGCTTAACGGCGGGATACAAAATGGTTCCACTTGCCGCAAAACGATCTCGTTGCGTAACGGCGAACGTCAACGACATTCGGCAAACAATCAAGGCCACCGGGTTTCACTGAGGTTCACAGGAGGGGGATCTGGGTTTGGTGCAGGCGAGTTGGACAATTCGCAAACTATAACACCGAGCACCGACCGTAGTTGAAACTTCCAAATGAACCGGACAACTTTTGCCACCGCACGGGTTTGATCACCGAAGCGTCCGAAGCGGTCGCTGTGAGAAGATTTCGATATCCACAATTCAAGTGATTTGTTCCGGCTGCCGGTACGTGATTGCCTGTGTGTGTGTGCATGGGTTTTAGTATTTGTGTATCATAAGAGTTTTGTTGTTTATTTACACTGGTATCATATATTGAATGTTTACCGAACATTCCATTCCGTCGTCAGGCAATCGAACGAAACCATAATTGTATCGTACGTGTTCCACAGTGCGTGTGTGGGAAAACAGGGCAGAACGCAGGAAAGGGAAAAGGAAAGGGAGATGACACTTGAACAAGAATTGCGAATGGTTGCCAGTGCAAATAAACAGTTTACAGGCCCACTGGGTAACGATAATGCACGAGATGGCCGTAAAACAGCTGGGATCAGCACTTGAATCGGCGTCCTTTCTTCACTACCAACACACACACTCACTTACCCATCAGATGGACTGCGACGGCCGGTGGCATGACGAAGATGCCGACGAGCCAATCGGCCACGGCCAGGCTCATCACGAAACAGTTGGTAACGGTGCGCAGGCGGCGTGTCGTAATGACCGACAGTATGACGAGCGTGTTACCGATCACAGTCACTACGATCAGCAGGCAGAAGAGTATCACAACGACGCAGTCCTGCCAGTTAGCGATGAGAAAGTGTTCGTCCATCGCCTTGGACAACCCGATCTGACGTGCCGTCGGATCGGTCGATCCCACCGTCGCGATCGCACTGGCTGTCGTCGAGCCAAAGTCCACCAGCAGGGTGCTGGTACCTTCGGGCAGGAGAATCGAGCCCGGCTGAACGCTGCTGAGTATCGCCTGTTCCGTTGTACGGTTGACCATCGAACTCGTCGTATCCGCCAGCGGGTAGAGGGGCATCCCATCGTCCAGCTCTGGATCGTACGGTCGTCCACTGCCGAAATCCACCAGCCCACTACCGTTGACCGAAGATGCCGCTAGCGTACTGCTTTTGCTGGCGACCACATGTAGTGCGGCATTGCCAATGCTGGCAGCAATGGCAGCTAGACTTGGGACGCTTCGGGAACGCGTCGTGTGATCGAACGGTTCGGTCAGGTTGATGGCTGAAGATGTGACAAAGCGACCGGTTGCTCCCGTGACGGTTGCTGGTAGTGTTGTTACCGGTACGCGTTGCAACGGTATTGGTGGTGATGCGTTTGTGACGAGCTGCTGTCGTTTGCTTTCTCGATCGGCTAACGATTGCGTGTGGTTCAATTTTTTATGGTGCGAAGATGAAGGTGGTAGTGGTAGTAGTAGTAGCAGTAGTAGTGGTTGTGGGAACGCATCATCATCATCATCGACAGTTCTCGAAAGGGAACTAATAAATCTGAATGCCACTCGGTCGATTTACAGATGCGTATATGGTAACACTGGAACGATAGATACAAGCAGGTGGTGAGTGATGGTGCGAGAAACAGCAATAAATCGCGAGCATATCAAATCAGTAAAACTCTTGACGCAGTCTAGGTCAGAGATCGGCAATCGATAAAATAGTATTAGTTGTACTTTCCAATAAAATCAATTCATTTATTTTTTTATTTAATTTAAAATATGACGGCCAATTAAAAACAATTTATGTACGTTTAAAGTAAAAGAAATTAAATTAGTTTTTAAATTGTCAAGCATACAAAAAAAAATTAAATCACCGTAACAAGTCTCCAAGAAATTTCATGCTGTTTGTTTGTAGCTGTAGGCAATAAAATTGGTTAGATACTGAATTTAATGTTAAGATCAATTCACGATTAAGTTTCTCACATAACAACAGTCCTTTCAGAACAGCCATCGCTTCAAGGGAACAATCAGCATTCTTCGTATCAAAGACTAATTAAAATAGGTTAAAAGGAATTGGAATTGATCCGTATTTTCTACTGCTCACCACATCGTTGGAACTCGCCTACGTAAAAACATGATTTCTGAATCCCACATTCAATCATTCCCGTCAGCTTGTATATGAATATGATGGTATCCTTGTCACACATCGATATATACTAGGTTATTCCTAGCAATCTACGTAGCATTTAAAGAATTTTAGGCCACACATAACTGGTATAATCATTCACACAAATCTAGGGCGGATTCTACGGCCAAAAAGCGAGTTGTTGCTCATTAGTACGGCCTAGCTTGAAATGTACTAGTACTTCTTGGTGTTCCTTTCCTGGTGTCCCTGGTCATTGGATGTCTTGGTAGCAGGTTTGAAGACATGCCATGACATGAAATTGATAGGAGGAAGTGTCAGTATCAACTACATAATTCTATAATGGTTTGTTATATTAGCTAGTAACGTTAAAGCTATAAGAATGTAATGCATGTAGTGATTCTTTTGAATTATTTTTTACCAATTCTTACCAAATAATTGACGCACTTCAGTAATATGATTGAAAGTTACTATCGAAGAGTAATATTTTTGTTAAATTTTATGTTTTTTTTACATTTCTGCATTTATTACAAACGCCTGAAGACAAAAAATATGGTTCTTACATGATTTAAATGAACTTTTCTCACAACAATCAACAATTTCATAAAAGATTCTTCCTTTTACTGCATTCGCATTCGCGAACTGCATTCGCTTATAAGAGCTGTTATTGATGATTTTTTTGGTGAAGATTCGTGAAACAATTATAAGATTGATTATTTGCACTGATTGCTAATTCAAGCGATGATCAGAATAACTTATACCTTCAAAACAATTCTCCAGCTAGGAAAGTTGTAACAACTGCAACAATAGATAGGAATCAGTTTGGATATCTTTAGTCCAATCCACAAAACATTCAAACGCTTCAATGACTCCTAAACCGTTTCTACCCCAAAGCAAGTATTCATCAAAACATGTGTTGAGCGATATTGATGTTTTTTTTCCAGGAACTCAATTTTATCCTGGAAAATTACTTCTACTGTTCAACTAGCACTTATTTTCACCGTCTAAGATCACCTAAAAGTGAAGTAGAAGCACTTTATTAGGAAATATAAATTAAATTAAAGCTCTTCAATTTGAGTTATAGGATTATTGTATTTATACGCTTAACCAAGCAGATTCTTTCAATTTAAATTAAGATATGCCTGTTTTTTATTCAATTTCATATATGAATTTGATGCCATGTCATGTAAGTTTATATTTTTATGAGTTAAACACTAATCGTCTTTACTATTCCTTTTTTTTAATATATTCCGTATTATTATTCCGACGTTATTAAGTATAAATATGGTAATTGGTCGAATTTGCGGTCAATTTTACGTATCTCTATAATTTTTTTCTTATAATTTTACTATTTTAAATTGTTTGTAAAGTATGTAAGTAATAGTATTCTAACGTAAATTACTGACTGCATTTTATTATGAGGAATCAAAAAAGTTAATAAAAATGAGTGAATATATCGATATAGTAGCAACTCCACGGCTTGTGGGTAAACTAAATGTTTCCCAAGTTAATAGAATATTTGAAAGCATAGCGGAACAACGTTCCTATTAGGATTGTACTTGATAGCTCGTGTGTTTACTAGGCTTAATATGCCATTCACAGGTGACAGCAAATATCCTTGAGTGCGTCTGTATGCGATGCTGGAGAAACGCTTACTTTCTCTTGCACTGCCTTTCTACTACATCACATTCCTTTTTTCTTTGTTTTCTATTAGCTTCTCTTATGTTCTATATAATAAATTTTAGAAACAAAAAATAATAATAATTGTGTATATTAAAGTTATAAAACATAGACTAAGCAATTTAGATTGAAATATATATATTAGAAATAAAATTTATACTGTTTTATACTGTTACTGTCCCCTAATCGTAGAGATTCCGACCGTCAAAAATTAATAACAATCTCCTGAACATTGATAAATCATTCCAATGCCATCTAAAAAGTTAGAAAATCGCTCATTCTGACAGTAACTTGATAGAGGTGTATGCTTGATGGCATAACATTTCTTGCAAAACTGTTTCTTCCATCCATGAATTTCTGTACCCCAAATGTGGATAATAGCGTGACTTAAATAAATGGACTTACGGCCCGTTTTTACCTGTTATCCCTTACGAGCCGAACGCGAAAAGCCACCCAAAAGAAAAGTTGTGGCCACGCACTGATGGCAATGATGGAGTAACTTTGAATGCAGATTAATGAAACCGTGCCCAAGATTAGCACGCTCCATGCAACAGTGTAGCTGCACCCGATAAGAAGACTAACTTTTTTCATCAATTCTTCCAACCAAATCTCGTCCGCAGCAAAACCTGACAGCCGCCCGCTGACAGTGTGCTCACCGGCCACGGCTCACGGGGAAGGTTAATAAATGGCACAAAACTTCCGGATTGCTGGTACGTTGGGTAGTGTGCTAGGATTAAATGTTACCTTTGCAGAATCTGGATCCCGCGGCGAGCGATGGCTTGTACTTGCGGCGAAAGTTTCGATCAGCTGTAACAACAGCAACGTGAGTCGAAGAAAATGGGAAGAAAACGAGAGTGTTTTGCGCAAATCTTGAAGTCACGTTAGTTAGGTCGGTTCGGTGGAAGTGTGAACGTTGGGTATCGAGTTTAAAAAAGAACACCCAGAACATCCAATTGTTAACCATTGTGATAAGTTTCGTTCAATATCAGCCGTGCACTCGTTACGGGAAATGGTTTGTCCCAATATTGAAATATCTGCATGTTTGCAGCCTTTTTTCGCTTCTTTTTTTCCTATTCGACCATCGTTTGCAATGGAACCCAGCCTGTGCATTATCCTCCGAAAAGGAGTCCCATGTGCTGTAGCTCGTAACCGTAAAATGAGATCGCTTCGGGAGCGATCCGGTCCTCAGTGGTACAAAATTCCAATCTCAGTTACCAGGGCTTACGAGTGCTTGGGCAGTGTAATCCGCTTGAATAAATATCGTTTTCCGCACAGCTACTCACCGGCCGGCCAGCAGCAGCGTACCAACTACAAAAAAAAGGTAAGATTTGGGAGGCTTTGTAAGGATGCGAATGACTCGAATGGTAGTGCAAGGCATGAGAAAGGAGCAGGGTAAAAGCGAGGATGATACGTATCCCAAGAGGTCACATAAAAGCCGACCGAGATGGGGTTCGCCGCAGTATCAGAAAGGGACGCGCAAGTATCTTCCGAAAGGGCATACCACGCGCACGCTGTCAGGTGTACGGAGTGTACTTGGGTCAACGATGGGTTCCGAACCATTGTATTGGCCTATCAATTGTCTCCCTTAACCGTGAACTGTGAGCATGCGGTGTACAAGATTTGCATAATTTTACGCCTCACACAAAGCGGCCGATTTATACGGTCCATACACGTTTGGTTTTGTGAAGTTCTTCCAAATAAAATCAAGCGAAAGTTGAATGAGAACTTCTTATCAAGTTGAAAACGATACATAAACTTTCGGCGTCGGTTGAAACTCAAAAGAAAAAAAACCGCACGAAAAACCGTGGAAAATCTGCTTCGATAACGCTGAAATATTACAGTACACGGTGGATTACTCACGAGCGTTCTGTGCGATATTCATTTGACGTTCTCTACAGACGCTAGTTTCACTTCACATTAACATCACGTAAAAAAAATGCTGATATAATCCCTGCTTATCGCAGGTCAAACTGTGTCCGTTGCAATTCAAGCCACATGCTTTTGGTCTTCATTGGAAGGAATTTTCCGCTTTTCCCATTAGTATCCTGACGCTTCGTGTTATCATATCCAGTGCGCCGGATGGTACGAATCGCTCTGGCACATAGTTAAGAGTGTAGATTGAACCCATGCTCCTTATCGAATGTAAAATAGACGAACACATACATACTGCTTCCAGATCGGGACGCCATCTGGACAAGCTTCCGGAGCCTCAGTATCCCATTGGCAGCTCAATCACGAACTAATGCCGCGCGAAAGTACTCGACTGCTTTGCTGCTGAAGTTTGCATATGCTTCTTTTATTCTTAGTAGGTGTTTTTTTGCCTTCTGTTTGCTACTCACGTTCGTTACAACTTTCAATGTGACTGGCCTCCATTGTACGAGTCGCTTATTGGAAGTTTGTGTTCATCTTGTTTCCTTTTTTTATGTGTGGCTAGCTGAGCCTCGATAATGTTGCAGAACCATTCCGACGTTGGCTCTCATGTCGGTGTATCGAATTGGAGCAACACTGGTGTTAAACTTTTGAAAGGCGTGGTAAATCGTGACTATAGAGAACAGTATATCCAGTTTCGTGGCACGCTAACGTTGCTTCTTGGTGCTTGGTCGGAATGCATCAGTACGGGAACTCGAGCAAACCAGTCTTGTCACGTAGCGTGCTTCAAAAAAACCACACTCCAGTGTTTATTATATATTCTGTATTATTCTTAGGAATAAGTAAATTAAGGGAAACAATATTCATGGACCATGTGTTTGTTTATATGATGTTCTGAACAATTGAAGTAATATTGTGCATAAGACTTTATGTAACAAGCTTTATATAGAGTCTTTTACACTTTTTCTGGTTCTTTTGTTGAGTAGTAATCCGTAATTCAAAGCCGAAGTAACTTGACTATCCAGTGATTCGATCGCTGCAATCGTGTCGGTGATTTAGCGAACCATTTACATACCGTATTCATTCAAACACTCTGTCATTCATCCATTCATACATCTTCAATCATACGAGTGAATGATCACAACACACAAAAAAGACAGACAAACAGTCCAAGTTACAAACAGTAGGAGAATACAGCTCTCAGGTAGGCCTCACCTGTACCTCACAGTACATCCCGTTTTGGAACTCGTTCTACACATAATAAATGGCACAAAAAATAAATGAGTGCCCAAAGCAAAATGTTGAAAGCTATGCCTAGACATCGTTCGAACAGACACTCGGTCTCCTGGTAGCCATAGAATCTTCAAGGATGCTTGGGGAGTAATCGAATATGAACACCTTCCAAGCTGATCTGTGTCTCACATACTTTGAAACCGAGAGAGATGCAGAGAGATTGTGAGGCACGCATGTGCTCTTGAGACAGGATAAGACTTTCGAAAAAGAACATGAATACCCCAATGAGAAGGCCAACAGATATTTGATTGTTCTAACAACGAGCTTAAGACCTTAAATCTTTTTTTTTACTAAGTAGTTTGGGCTCCTACTGGCCTTCGCAGATTTTAGTGTTTGATTAGTGCTTAATGCGTCGTAGAATATTATATGTTTGACTGGAGGACGAGTAATAAGGCGTTAAAGATTGCGGCCACCTCTGCTACAAATATCGAGCATGGTTTGTGTGGTTGAAAAAAAAACTCCGGATTCTATATTGTGTACCCCGAAACCGATGCTGTGGGACCGTCAGTAGAAAATTGGTTTCTGTTCAAATGGTCCTACTTTTCCTATCTAAAAACCAACATAAATGAAAAAATAGGAGAAACAACAGTGGGATAATATCTTAGAAGTCGTCAAAAAACCTTGAGACGTAATCAATTATATATGGGAACACATAAAAAGTCTTCAAAACGACACCAAAAATATATAGAAAAGCGTAAACTACGCTTAGACATCCGGTACCAAACGAGCTGATTCTTGAGTTTTCTTCCGA
>KZ061871.1:125216-155561 GCA_002091835.1 Anopheles maculatus
GCCCATGTATAGAGATGAGCATTACCAGGATTATCTATTGATTTCACAAGAATGACAGCTTTTTAGGTAACGAGTGTAGATAATAATGGTTATAATTCCAGATGATAACATAATAAGCGCATATCATTTCATACGAAAGTAAGAATTTTTCAGGATTAGTATAAACGTGTCTCAAATTTTTCTCTGTAATTCTTCAAAGCTAGAATAAGAGAAAAAACAATAATCAATTAACTTTCGGAAGCAATTACGGTGTCGTTCGTCAATTTGTCTGGTAAGCCATGGACAGTATGACCTAGCTGATCGTTAAGTCATGATTAAATGGCAGAAAATACCCAGGATCGGTGCTGCTGCAATTATAAAAAAAAAAACATTTCAAACAAACTTCAGTTAAATGTTGAGCTTAAGAGCAATTAAGTTATTCTTTTATGCCTGTGAAACCATATTGCCTGTGCTGCAATTTTGTAATCATCTGAAAACCTTGTTTTAATTAGAATTACTTAAAATGTGTTACCGCTGTGTAATAACCCGGGCCCATTGTCATATCAATTGCTTTATGAATTGAACGGTAGAAGGACGAAGAAGAACGTTTAGGCTTCGAGAAGATGGATAATTATTTAATGGTTAACATTAGTCTGAAACAGAAGCCTTTTCACCTTATGTAGTGTCCGTACTACTTCAAAAACGTTTTAAAGCGTTTTGAAGCTGTGGGATGTACCATTGCGTTCTAAATCGACTCTGCTAATCCTCTCCATTAAGTTTATTGTACCTATTACTTCAGATCCTTACAGATTCAAGAATCATTCTCAGAAATCCTCTGATATAGCAACAGCATAATGGGCCGACTACCGACTAAACACCATTTTCTCGTCTAAATTGCCAAATGTCAAACTTTGAACGTCATATCAAACTTCGCTATATCGCTCCCACGTATGCATACCATGTCTTGTAGTAGGGCCAAGAATAGAATGATAAACAAACAACATGTAGCTAACGCTAGGCAGAAGTGTCCATTGTGTTACAAGGCTCTGGGCTATATTACAGCCTCAAAGAAAAAGGAATCAGCTTTTCATTATCTTGTTGAATCATGCTCGATTGTCAACGCTCCCGGGTAGTGGACGCGTACTCCTAAAATAGGCTTCAAATAATCAAGTTTACACACCTTTTTTTGTTGCTTCGAGACATTCGGCCATTGCACGTGCTTGTAGTGCCGTTAGCCGTTATCCAAATCGTCTCATGTTTCTGCACAAGAGGTCCACCGACAAAAAAGGAAAAAAAATACCCCATAGAATGGTACTCGAACATCATCTATGAGGTTCTTTCTAGCGGAATATTGTACCAGGCTTTGTTTGAAGCGAAATTGGTTTCGAATCTGATACCGTCCGTAGAACGGGCGGACGGTTGAAAAACAAAAATCTTCACCATGTTCATCCTTCTCGGAAGACGTCCGAGGGCAACGACGATTAAACCGTTGTCCACAGCTCATGTCACGCCATCCTACCATGCATTCAGCCGGCCCGAGGGCCTGATTCAAAACTGTGCGTTTTTGTTGAATTGGAAAAACAAGCAAACCTAAGCGAAAGATTAAACGAAAGCCATCCGGTTACCCGTCTACCATACGCCCAATTGTAATCGTTTTGAAAATATGTTTGCATGCGCCCATTTCGAATGTGGGAGTCTTTCATTTGCAACATGCGTTACTAGGGGGTTTAAAGAATGGAAGCAAAACGCCAGCACGTTTCGCAAAGTACAGCTTGCGCGTGTAAGGATGATTCGATACGGAGTATCTGCCTTTCAACAGTTGGCACATTGGCTATTTCTCTCTGCGTCAATGCAGCTTCGCAATGCAAATGTTTCGCATACACCCATCCATTGCCAGGGCCGGTTACGCGTACCATACGCTTTTGTATCGCATGGATTGAGTGAGGCAATGATTGAATTAAAGTTTCATTGTTTGCTTTTTAGCATGAATCCATTCAAACTGGAGCCGTTTAGGAATGGACGGGCAGGAACCGAAACAAGGACCAGAAATACAATACACAGTTATCTTGTTTTTTTGGTTCTTCTGCATGGTAAATATAGAGTAAAACGAATTAATTACCCGCTTTTGATACAAATAAGCTGCAACGATCATCCCCGGAACCGGGACATCCTTTTTTGTCTGGTCGTGTCCCAGCAGCTTAGGACAGGTTTAGTAGATTGTTTTCCAATTTTCCGCATCCCTGCGGCGGTCTGCATGGGGGGAGGGAGGGCTTTGCTAAAACGTTGCCCGTATTGTTCGAATATTGATGCCATTAGCATCGTTACGATCGGCCGAGCGCTAGAAATTGTGCATGATGGCGTGTGGTCCATGGTGGCACGGGCGCTGATGGAGATAAAATCTGTCAGCAGTCAAAAGTTTGCCGTGCACCGGTGCTGCACTCGTACGAATGGTTCCCTTTTTTGGTCGTAAACTGTTATGGAGCACATGCAGACTGCACGGCGGGATCGCTCATTGTCTCATTGTAACTATGGGACAAAAATGGGACTTTTTAAGGAGATATTTTTTTAATTGGTGGTATTTATTATTCTCACAATTATATACTAAACAAGCTTCATTTGTATAAAGGTTTTTCAAGATTTCTTTAAGGTAAAAATGCTTTAAGGTAAAAATGCAGGCTATTGCTGTAATTTTTTTTATTTACTAAAGATACCTCCTCGGTCAATAGACTGCCCCGACAGTGCTATGTCTTATACAATTGCTGTGAATTCAGTATTAAATTTACCTAATCAAAGCAAAGTGATTGATTTCGTAACGTAACAGCTCTTCGCGATACTGCTGCAGGTCATCGTTTGGTCGATCTATTGAACTATGAATTGATGATGGTGCTGGGGTTTTGAAATAATATTAGAAGCTATTGATGCAACACTGTACTAACATGTTTCGTAGAAGTTTTCTCGAATCTAGGCTAGTCTGTCCCCGCCGGCGATGGAACATGCATCGAACTCGCTATGAATTTTTGACAGTTTCAGTCACCATGCAGTTTAATGCGCTTCTGAGACACAGTTCTTGAAAAAGCAACGGATTAGGTTATACTCTCATTAATTCTACAATTTTCACAAAGATCTCAACACCTTCGGTTTGGATGCTTTCTTCTACCTCTAGATGTCTATTGGAATTATTCACGGATCACGATAACTCACAGCGGTGCGAATTGAATCCTCGACATAACAAAGACGAAAAGGATCGGATAAAAACCAGACGCGTTCAACTTCACGTCAGCGTACAAATACAGAAAACTTAAGATGCACAAATTATAGCCATTACGAGTCACTAAGCCTATGAAATACTATACTAAGAAATAGTACACAAAGAATCCTTTGAGAACTATCCGAAAGGCGTATTTACGTAGTGTGACAAAAGTTGCTGGACGCAACATTGTTTTTGAATTTCAACATTGGTTGTTTGGATGCTATAAATGTTAAATGCGAATCGGTTTGCCAAAAAGATTAACAATGTACTCAAAAGTTTTGATATCAAGGACAAATAATCAACATCTATGAGAAAGAATATCTGTAAGGACGAAACGCATGTCGATAATGTCTTGCGTTAGGTCTCATATCAGTCCCATGGTCTGGTTTGCCCTTGTATTGAGGGAATCAATATGCTAATTGAAGGTTAACTTTTGATCGAGAATTACCCTGATGTCATTGATAGTTGACACTCGATAAAGAATAGTAGAACTAACCTCATCATTGCAGAGTAGTTGTAGATATAGTTAAGTCAAAAGTTTGTGTCAAACGGAAAGTCAAAGTTTGTGAGTATATCCAATTTTTCAAGGATATCTATTCTGGAAGAGGATATTGGACAAAGATTTGTTTTACGGATCGGAAGTCACCAACCAACGAACGGAAGATATCTACAAGCGTTGCTCCAATGAAATAGTAGTAAATTCTAGCTTATTTAGGTAAAGATATTGTTTTTAAGCGTAAAGTAAAAAAAAAGAGAATAATTTTAAATCTTCTCATGCAGTTGTGTCACAGTGCACAGCCGCGCTCATGTGCTGGAGTGCAGTCGTTCGTTAATTAGACAATGTAAACACCCTGCTCGAGATAATGAAACTCATGACCGTCCTATGTTTGGGCTTCTCATCACCAAGAATGTGTCCGCTTTGTTTCCGCTTCATACCGTGCCCACACTTTTCCGTCCGTTGCCTTTTCGGGTTACACACACTCTGTTTATGTTATGCACTCCAGGCTAGTGCTGTTAGTGGTTTGGGGTGAAAGTTTAGCACGTACTCTTCGCGTGGAGTATCATTCCGGGGCAAGGCTCAATATCATCCTTGTCAGCGCTGGCCGCCGAAAGCTTTGCGTAACAAAGCCATCGCCAAACATCCGGTGTGCCGTTGAACCGATGGTAAGCGAACGAAATTGCAGACATCATTAAAATTTAGCATCCTCACCGCCTCGCATCAGGGGGGAAAGGATGGGCTGGGAGGGAAGTTTGGAAAGGACGCAAAACCCGAAACAAATCTGTTCAGCAAGCCGAATAAGATGTTTCTCCCATGGGGGAGTATTTGGACGGCTACGTTACATCGCTGGAGGTGATTTAGTGGATGTGGTGGCCTGAAGGAAAAACCGGACAGCCAAGTAATCCTAACCAGAAGAAGCGCGACCGAGACGTTCCTTTGCTACCTCGAAGTTCAAACCACACACACACACACACGTGTCGTTTGGCAGGAGCACTAAACAAAGGAGTACAGTCGAGCAGATTGTTTCTGTGGGAATGTGAAGCAGCATCGCTTGCAAAACTTGCCAAGGGTCTTAAGATGCAACTCGTTCGCTCATCGTCCCTCGGTCGGTTTTTGTCGGTGACACGATGTCGCGTGTCGACGGAAGCAAACAGCACAGTACGTCCGTGATGTCTATTTGTGTTTCGGTTGGCACACTGCACAGCAAGCTACTGCACTCCGGTCCAAAGCATGCAGCTGACTTTTGATCGTCGGAACCAAATAGGGCGCATTAATCTTGTGCCGTATCAAACGGTCATAACACGGTTCGTTGGTGTTGGAAAAGCGCATGATGTGAGCCATGTGCACGATGTGCAGAGAATGCATTCTCGTTTGTGTACTACGGACGGTTGCCCTTACTTTGCATTACTGCCATTCTGTATGCCCGTGCATGTGTGGCGAGCATGCAAAGAAATGGAATATCGTTTGTCATCGCAGTAATGGATTTGTTATTTTCCATTCTTTCTCATAGCGTTTCCACCCGGGTTGTTACGGCATGTGCAGGAAGCGAAACAAAATGACTCCCGGCGGTGCTTTTCCTATGCTTTCTTGCCTGGCAAAAGGAAACTTGCTGTAACCCGCTAAGTTCAGAGTTCAGCTGGCCCGTGCTTCTATTTGTTCGGCACAAACATAAATTAACGTGATGAATAGTTTTGGTTCAGGGTTGCTGGTTGGGTTCTATGTTTGGGGCCAATAGGCTGTAGGCGGTAAACAGTTAATTACTATTTAGTGTCGTGCCGAGCCTCAGTGCCGCGGGGCAAATTAATGTCCTAATCGAATGATGGGCTGTTCCGAAAACGGGACCACTTCCAACGTATTCCTTACGGTGTAATTTGAGTTTGTTTATCCGATCACTGCTTGCTAGTCAGGTCCACTTCATCGCCGAAAACTGCACCGAGCATCGAACGCGGTCAAAGTGGAGCAAAGCGGTTCGATTAAAAGGAAAAGTTTCGCGCCTACGCACGATTCCAACTGCCTCAATTGCCGATGACGGTGGCGATGATGATGATGATGATGAGGATGCTTGTATACACAGGCGTGGACACCCCTTTTAATGCAGCCGTCAAATCATTCTCCGGAGACAGTAATAAATTAGAATTATCAAATTACTACCCTTAACTATTGGAACGTGCGGAAAACTCCGTGTACGTAACAAAGGATAAAGAAAGTTTGTTGCTGTTGTAGTTTTTTGTCTACATGTTTACGCTTGTCTTGGAAGTCTTTAGTTAACGTTCATTGGCGCACTGTTTACTGGATGGGAATAATGGATTGCAAGGGGGCGCCTTCTTCGGGCTAATGGAAAAACGAAAATGGCGCTGCAGTGTGGGAATGAGGTCAAGCAAAACGATGGTAGCATCCTTCGAGTGGCTTCGTCAACAGGAATCTTGTCAGCTTTAAATGAGCTGTCTTCAATGCGTTCCACGAGGATGGTTCATTTTCTTTGTCATTTATACATAATTAAGCATAACGATGCTTGAATTGAATGAATATTTCTGGCTAAAATTCAACAAGAAATACAGACTGTGTCATGCTATCAACAAAGACAACACATAAGTGGACGTTTAGTGAGTCATGCGAACGTGATTGCTATTTTCATTAGCGTGAAAAGGATTGATGTAGCTTCACTCAAGGTTTGCCTTGAACTCGTTTTTTGAGTCAAAATTGCATAACTGGTTTGTAGTTCCTCTTGAGTTCATTTCTATTATAGATAATTCGCTGTATTGGTATTAATGAACGTTCAGAGTGTTTGGTAATACAATACATTATTCTGGGGGGAAAATTTCATGCTTAATTTAACCAAAATGTTGAAATAATTAGATTGATGAGAATATCAAAATACCTAGAATCTAATTCTTGTTGTTCGTGTAACTAAATAATGTCATTTGGCCGATGTTAACCATCGTTCCATCGCTAATTTAATTCAATAAAAGTATATAATTTGATGTGCCATTTGAGCTCAAAAGAGTCTCTTCTATTCCTCGTTGTTTTGCAGAATTCGTTTCTCGTTGCCGTCAGCAATATCAGCCGGTTGTTTTACATTAACCACAGGAAAAAAGCATCAACGGATCTATTAGAGTCTAACACTATGCAAGTCAAATGCAATACCGACAAAAATGAATCAATAAAGTTACGTCGTATTAAAGCCAGGAGTTTTAAAGCTGCTTCAAGCTTAAAAAAATATAGAATAATCTTTAATTTATCAATAAAAACACACTGAGCTATTGTAGTCCTAGCAATACACAAGGTGTATGGCTTGGGCTATAATGTAAAAAATCAAAAAGAAAATTAAGAACAGCGACGAAAATATAACAGAATAGGCTAGAGAACATATGGAACAAATGAGACAAGGAACTAAGTGAATATTGTGCTCGAAATCTAGGATTATGACGACCAGTTAAAGTGTCGAAAATAGGAAGAATAAAAGTGCGACGAATATGGTTGGAAATATAAAAAGAAATCAAGCAGCGTAACGAAGTAGTGGCTATGAAATCGAATCCAGAAGGAAAGTAACAAATAGTGTTTGAGAATGTGAGCGATGAATCGCAAAAGAGTCTAGACCCAGCAGCTGACACCTGGACTTATAATCAGACTTTGTAGATAAGGATTGACCGAAGAATTGGCACACATCGAGCCTGGTGAAGGGCCTCTGCACCTACTCGATACACTAGATGACTGATTCAGTAGATGATACCAGATTATTGAGTAGTGCTCTGCCAAATACCTTCACAGGAAATAGAGCGACGTTTTCAAATCCGACAGTACATAGATCCGAGAAATCTCGACTTATACCTTTAATAACATCAAGTGTTTTCCAAGCCTTGGCAGCGATAGATTACGTGTTTTAAAATGAAGCTACTATTGAGCCATATTATAACGTCTTTTATCAGCAATATCCAGTTGGTCAACACCTAGTATAGAGCATAAAATTAGTTATCTTTGACAGTTTATATAAATTTCAATGGTCTGTTACTATTACTGAGTTAATTGTAAACCCAAAAGCATTTTCAGATGAAGTGTACGATGATTTTCTCGTTCAAATACTGGCTAGCCTTTTGTATTTGTCTTCTTAATTTCTTTAGAATTATGAAAAACAATTACAACAAATAGAAGCTTATTTGTTATTAATATTTAAATCTATTTTTCGTTATTTCGTTTTTCGTACATATTTTCGTTAACGACTTAACTGGGCATAACAGGTTCACACTTTTTATCTAAAAAAAAAAAACTAAATAACCGAGAGGCTCTTATCTGATAGTTGGTCAAACGCGTAACATATTTTCCAACGTAGACAGAGACATGTAAACGTCTAACTAATACGGATAGTTGATAGCGCCTAAAGGTAGATCTGCTATAAATGTGGTCTGATTCAAATAACACCGGTGCTCTAAGGTCTCGAGGCCTAACAATTGACATCACTCAATGCCTGATAGAATATAGGATCTGTCAATCCATCCTAGCTTGCGGATAGATTAAAATTCATTCATTTGTATGAGGACAGCACACAGATAAGCAGAGCTTCGAGGAGTGATCTGACTAGTGAACAATACAAAGCTTTTAAATACCGAGAGTCAGTTAGCGACAATAATTGTTCTTTTGGCGCGGTTGATAACGCTGTCATGCTGACGTCCAAGCGTCAATTAACGGTCAAGTAAAACTCCCCTCACGTGTTAAAGGCAAAACGAAATACTTTTTCGGTACATGCAGATAAAGGCACGAGGGGCGGCGGCCCGTTGGTAGATGCGACAGCGGCGCCGGTCTTCACACGGCAGGACCGGGGTTCAAGTCTCATCTGGGTCGTTCCCCCATAGTGAGGACTGACTATCCAACTATGCGGTAACAATAAGTCTAGTAAGCCAGAAATGGCAGGCATGACCTAAGAGGTCGTTAGGCCAAGAAAGAAGAAGAAGATAAAGGCACACCAGTTATTGAACAGCTATATAGCTTACAGAAATTTAACACAATATTATTGCATAAAAATTGCAAATAAATTGTGATACATAAAGCAAAAAAAAAAGCATATGTCGTTTATGTACTCGATGGTCTCGAGTTGCTGTCATCTAGAAATTTCCTGAGCTGCCTGCAAAAGGGCAAGTGGTGTGATTGAGAAATTTCTCGCAATGCATTCGGTTCCAAAGGTAGAAGTTCATCCAAGCGAGAATTGACTCTGAGAAGACCAATCTTTGAGCTAAATTCTTTGTAATTCAGAATCTCGCAGTAGTACGTTACTACCACGAAAATGAGGGTTTCCTATGCTTGAAACTTTCATAGATTGGCCCTAATTCAGTATGAATAATTTTCAACACTATCCCAAAGCAGCGTAAAAAGACAACTTTCATGTTGGATTTTTGTTAGGTTCTTTTGGAGCCTGATACAATCTGATTTGAATCCGGCATTACTAATGACAATCCTAATCTAAATGATTAGGATCCATCACATCACAAATACTAAAGTAATACAATTTTTCCTTCCTTTATTATGAACCATGTTGACATGTCTATTTCGGCCTATGTTGTACCTATCTATTGACAAACTATTACTTCGATAGCACACAATTGCATCCGCACTGCATAGAGGACAAGATTTACATAACCAAAAAACAACTAAAAACCTCCTAAAAACAATCAAAAAGGTAGATCCTCAATCGACGGACCGTTTAGCTAGGGGTGTAATCGGTTTCTCGCGTGAATTACGCCATTCGATGCTTCACGCCCGATAACGTGCACCGTTGATTGTTCAACCCAACGTGTCGTGCGTTGGACCGTGCGTGACGTCGGAAAAATTGCCGTCGATGCTCACTAATGGTACTTGTTTTCCTTTTGCGGTGTGCCGCATGCCAGTGGACAGATAACGCGGTCGTGAAACTGTCGTGGATCCCTTTTAAGGAAGCATGAAACACAGAATAAAGGGCACAGAGAGGTGATCGAAGGGAGGGCAGCTTTTACACACTCTCCGGCACAACACCATATACACAGCACACAGCACAAAGAAACACTGACGCACTTTGTCATTCCGGGTGCCCGACTGTATTGGGCAACATGATATTGGTGCGTGTATTGGGTATCGTTTGATTGACGCGACAGGAAAGGAAGTAACGACCCGCGCTACCGGAGGCCGCCGGAGCATCGGAGCATCCTCGCGGTGATGTCACGCCACAATACCCAGACCCACCAACCAGTGGTCGTCGCGATGTCTCATTTTTAATGATTAATTTTGAGCACCGATCTATTCAGCTAATTCCACGCGCGTTTTTCTCGTAAAGACGTCGTGTTAAGCGAACATTGGTTCGCCGGAATTCCACATCCACACAGCGCAACGGGACACCATGGCGCCAGCAAGCAGTACCGGATTGGGTTGCATAAAATTGAAAAGCTGATTTGATTAACCGAAGCAATTAGTGCTACGGTTTGGAGGCAAGTTCGCGTACGCGTTCGCACTGTGCCGATGAAGCGTTTAAACAACGCGCACAATTTATTACACGAAACGAAACGCACAGGAACCTGATACCGAAAAGTGACAGCAGCAGCACTGGGATAATAGCAAAACAACGATCTGCCGCGACAGGTGCGACTGGAACATGAAAATGGACGACGCATCACAACTGCTGTGGCATAACGCACCGTGACCGTGTAGCAATCGGGTTTTTCGTGGTCACTGTCCTACATTTCAGTTCATCACAGAGTGAGCGATGAAAACATGACAGGCCATGATTGCTATTTGCTCATCCGTTACAGTGTCCCGTGCTTGGTCGGTGGAGTCAGTGTGGTGTTGGCGTGGAATAGCTTTTAAAGGGCCTCGGATAGGATCGCAGTTGAAGCAGTGAAAAGCATGTGGTTTAGTGTGCTGTTGCAAAGCTTGCGGTTGACTTTCGGAGGGGGCCTACCGGGCCTAGGGTTAGGCATTTTGTTGAGGCATGAGCAGGCGAGTCTAGTGAACAGATTCCTCAACAAACATTGCTTCACATCTACCCGGCCTTGTTTGTTCCCTGGCAATAGTAGGTTTAAAAGCTTTCTTGCCGTAGACACTACCGTGCTCGAAATCAACTTCCGGGGTCGGAGAGTTCCCTGAGACACATCTCAGGGATAATTCTTTCGGCATTATCGGAAGGGTTGGTTTGTGGAGACTTTGCCCATACCACAAACAATGGTAAGAAACTTTGCCGAAGCCCATAGGAAGATTGGGGCCTAGTTCTGCCCGGTGGTTAAGCTGTGGTTGCGTGTGGTTGCTACTGTTGACGTTCTTATTTCCAGGACGGTGTCTTTGTTTGGATACATGTTGTTGTTTTTTTTACCCGTGCTCTTCACAAGTGTACTAACCAACCATCCCCAGATGTGTTGAGGTCCTCTACGCAGGAGACAAGGGCGCTCGGGTGAGCTATTGCCACGACGACAGTCGAGGATGAATAGCTGATGTACATCTTGCAGCGGTTACACGCTTTTGTTTTGCAATATCTTTTCTACCACCTGGCCTTCGGGTACCGAAGCGGATGAAGGAAATAAAGCGTCCGGGCGCAAGATGTGCTCGGTTGATTAGATTATAGGAAAGTGAGGTTATTCGATTGTGTTACGCTCGCTCTTTGCTCAACCACATTCGACCGCATCCGGGCAACAATGCAAAAATTTACATCCGAGCCACGTGGTACAGGCGACTTGTCTCCTCCGAACCAAGCATCCAACATCTCGCGCGATCACAGTAAAACTTAATTAAACCATTGTACGCGTTGTTGGGCTTTTTTTTTTATTTGCCTCCATTTTATGTCCTGCTCGTAATCGTACTAGCGTCGAGCCCTTTTGAACGATCTTGGAAATCTTGGAAACGATAATGCAAATGAACTGAACCGGGCCGAGTTATCTAATGTCGCTTTTGATCGAATCGAAGCCATTTTGGAATTATGTTTTCTAACAATAGCAATTGTTGAACCTTACAAGCAGACGTAGCAGCTGCTGGGACGGAACACAGCATGGTTTCGTTCCTATTTTGCGTTCTTTAAACTCGCTTAAACTTGCACGTTATGGAGCATTGGGCAAAGGGCTCCAAGACTTAGTCAACGACGGACGTAAGCTTCACAAAATCGTCCCGTCCCATTATGAGGCGTGGTGCGTGATGAGCTTTCAGAAGAAAAACAAATCCTTTCCCCCAAAGGAAATAAAAACAGAGCACAATAATGGAAAGCGGACACTGACACACTCACACAAACGAGGAGCTCTTGAAGGTTTGGAGAAGGTTTTTAAAAGCGTGGAAATTGTTCTACGGGTCAGTATGGACTTCGGTAAAGGGCTCCAACGCTGCGATAGAAAATTCTCCACGCCTGGCCAGATGTTGTCCGAATGTTGGGCCAGGGTTTGTGGGACCAGAAAAATTACCATTTTATGTTCCACTCAATGCCTACTTTCGTAACTACGATTTAAACAGCTTTGTTCCGCAGTTGGTCCAATCTCACGAATGATACTTTGGTGGGGGATTTTATTTCCCCAAAATGTTATACGCATGTGATGCGTATCCTAGTTCTAATTTTGTATAAATATTATTCTACACACTGCGTAATAATAAAGCAATCATTTTTTGGGACCATACCACCACCACAAACCGAGCCTTGTGCTGTCGTGTGGCAACTTTTTCATTACCATGGTTTTTTAATTAGAGTATCACTTTCAATCAGCCCCCCTTCCTTCCCCCCGCACCACCTCGATCCACTCTCCCAGTCCGTTAAATTCATCAAAGCCAAAGACTTTTAATTTATGTTGATGATCAAATTTTGGGCCGCTCTCCGTCTTTGATCCAGCGCAATCCAGCAATTAGCAAGCGTATTTCGTAGGAGAGCGTCATCATTCTATCGGGTCAATGTTTGCTTCGTCTTTTGTTTCTTCATTTTTTTGATTGCTCCTCCAAATATCTCAGTGACAATATACAGCGCTTTCTGCTGTAAGGAACCGCTTATCTGGCGAGTGTAGGCTTGAGGCGACTAGGTGACTAGGTGTTCGAGCATCACAAGCAACGCTTTATTTCGTCGGAATACAAATTATTTTCGCTAGTCCGCTAGTCTTCAAATCTCTCTCTCTCTCTCGAGCGCTAATTAAAGAAAAGCTTTTGGGGCTCACTGTGGCAACAAGACTTTCGCACATGAAAGCGACATTGAACGTAACGCACAGAGGCGCCGAGATAATCAGTTCAGCAGAACAGTGCCATTGAGCTTGGCGATTATACTTGTTGTACGGTGGTAGGAAAGTGTTTAGACTATTGCTTGCAAATCCAAATCCGTTAAAGATTCGCCGGTGGAAGTTCAACGGAATTATTTTAATTATTCAATGATGGTGATTAATTTAGATTGGAAAAGCCCTCTAAGCATCAAGAGAACGTTGTTATTGTGTGTGCTTTGTATTTAACCCCAAAGTGAATGGTTTGAATTGGAGATAAAATATTGTGTTCTGAACTTTTTCAATTATTGGGCAAGTGTATGCCTTAATTTCTGAAGTGTTTTGACCTCTCACAGCAAATCCCATTCGGGCATTATTGATGATGATAATTAAAGTCAAGGAGACTAGAACTAGAAAGATGTTTAAGACCTGCCAAATACAATCCCTTAATTGTAAAATTATTTATCTCAGAAGTTCTACTAATAGCACCCTTTTGAGCTCAAGATTTTCGGCAAAACTTAACGCGCCTTACATAGGAACTCGTCCAAATAATAAAGGTTTGCATAAATAAAACATTGACGAGAAGTTTTTACTAAAGATGTAATGCACATTCCCCAAGAACACAAACCCATAAATAATTATTTGCGCAAAACTGCATTATGAAGAGTGAATTCTTCAATTCAAACCAGAAGTAAAACAAAAGGGCGAATTCAGTCAAACAAAGCAAATAACGTTACGCGTCCATTAAAATTCTCCGTTCCGGGGAGTCATCGGTGATGCACTTGCACTTGCCAACACTTACCGAAATTCCTGTTCACTTCTCGCTGGCAGTGTGAAAATCTGGCTGCCAAACTTTTTCACCCGGCCATATTTTATCAAACTTTCCGCACCGGCACAGTAAGCGATCGGACTGACAGCTTCGTTTCGGAAACTGCACAACTGAGCCTCACCGAGCACCACGAAGCTCGGGATGATTGGTTGCTTTTCTATCGGAAGTTTAGCAAAACTTTTATCACATTCACCCAGTAACCAGCGGCGATTTATTTAAGCGTTTCTGGAAATGCAATTTAGATCGGGGTGGTTTTTGTTGTTGTCGTGGAGCACTGATGCAATTTCTTGCTAGAATACTCGAGATGCTCGTGTACGTGCGCTTGAATGCGTTCCTGGCACGATCACCGTGTGTGTGTGTGTGTGTTTGTGTGTTTGTGATCAGAGTGGTACAGGGCGTCCAAAGGGAACGACGATCGAAACTTAATCACAATAGCACACGCGGTAAGGAAAACCCACAGCAAAGCTATTTACCGTGCACAGCGATGTGTGGTCATTTGTGCGATTCAAAACGCGTTCCGACGATGATCCGAAACGGCTGGTTTGTGTATGGCGTCTGTTTGTTTATTGACCCATCATCCACACCTCTGCCCGCGTTTCTTCACCACCCTGACCACCACCATCTACCCTTCCGTCACACTTTAATCACTACAAGCATCACCACCGCGCCACCACCAAACAGAACGCCACCTTACCCACGGTCGTACCCGACCTACGGAACTGGGATAGGTCTGTAAGATTCGCACCTTTTTTGTGTTTTGTTCGGTTTTGTTTGACTTATGAGCGAATCGTTGTCACACGCAGCTTCACGTCCGTTGTGCACGAGACCCGGCACCGCTCCGGAAGGCTTGGTTCACGTTCACCGAGAGTGATCTCGACGCAAACTTATCACTCGCTTCACCTATGGCACTTGGTCTTGGTGACCAGCAATTAAATGATGCGAAACCGAGACACCACCGGGGACAAATGCGTGCCAGGGGAAGGCGCGCGATATCAAGTGCGCGGCCACACGATGGACGAGCGAATCGGACGAGCGTTCGGTTAGAACTGACGCGCTGGAACGGCTGCTGGAACGGATGTACGCTTCCGGATATTGGCGCTAGACGCTTCGTTCGTGCACGCGCTTTCGGCCAGAGATCGGTGCGCGAGAGCCGATCGCCGTCGTCGTCGTTGTAGCCGTCAGACGGAGCACAGAGAGAACGTCACATCTTCTCAACAAAATGGGCAGCAAGTTCCATGGCGCGAGCAACAGCGTGCCGTCGTGTATTCGGGGACGAGTCGAGTTGGTATGGTGGTTTGTAGCGGGAAGGATACGGCTAGGTGTTTTTTTTCTCCCGCATGTTTAGTGTATCGATGTTACAGCTCGCATCCTGTGCAGAGTTGCATCGATGGGGGTTTTTCTTTTCTGCTTCTGCAGGTTGAATAATGCATTGGGGGGAACAAGTTCAACACATACGATCCTAAATGGGGTCAGAGTTTGCTGTCGTGTGTAAAAACTAATATTGAAGCATATATGAAGGAAAACATGAAAAAAAAACTTACACCTTGGGAGGCAAAAACTTCTAATCGAGCGTGAGTGCAGTACTGTAGATGGGAATTGGAATGAAAGAGACTTTGGGACTATTCAGTAGAATAAGATTACCCTGAAGAATTTGGAGATAAAATTGGAATGAAAAAGACATTCTCGACTTTGTATAGCCCTTGTGGCAAACAATTTTATTAAAAAAAAAAAAAAATTAGAATTATTTTTCCTTAGTACTGCTATCTGGAAATTTTCAAAATGTCTTGAATCAAGTTTGCTCTTTTGGTGTCTGAATTATATTTGCTGTTTTTCATATGGGAATATGTTAAATCGAACAAAATCGCTGGTTTATGCTTATCGCCATCAATCGTTACGTTGATGCTGCTCGAAATGTCACAACGTGTTTGATATCGTGAAGGAAGAAGCTCACATGGACTGACATTACTCGACGAGGATTCATGTGAAACTGAAGATAAGCTTGCTCCATTGCACAGAATCAACCGTTTAACCATTTCCTCAAGATTTGAACAGAAGAAGTACGTAGAAATATAACGAAATGTCTGTTTAAGCATAGCAAAGTGATTCTGAATCATGACAACCTTCGGTTGAACGGTGCCAACCGTACCTGCAAACGATAAAATGTGATTTTTTTTTTCATTCGTTATGTTCTTCGTATAATGTGTGGGCATGTTCTGGTTGATTTGTAGCTCATCTCACATCAGAACACCGATAAATAGCTTGATAGCTTGATGGGATAGCTTTAAAAGTGCAAAATATGCGGGCTGGATAACAATAACATAGGTTTTCTATGTTCCTTTTTTCGTATAAAAATGTAAAATATAAAATACCTGGTTTTTGATTCAAACTTTACTATAACTTTACTATAAATATAGAAACTGAGAGAAATAAATATTAACGATATTTTTTTCTAAATTTGTTTAAGTTTTAGCTATCCGGAATGATTGTATTAATTTAACACTAAGTTTTAGATTTTTAGTAATGCAGAAACGATATAGCATATCATTTAGTTTAGTATGCAAGTAAAACTATAATTATATAGCATAATATCTAACTTAACTATGTGAATAACAATTTCCTTAACATATTATAAGCTCACGATATAAATTAATATTTCAAACAAGTTCGTTTACAAATAGAATTGAAGGAAAATTTTAAAAAAATTATAAATATGTACACAGTTAATCGCAAAATACGTCAAAATATATGATTCCAAAATTTAATTGCTTAAATTCAAGTCATTTTAAATTACTTCCACTTTTAGAGGAATTATTTTTAATGTTTTAATTTTATTTATAATACGAAAACCAAAGTGAAATAATATTAGGTAGCCGTGCAGACAAGAAGACATTTAACCAATGTCTTTGTTTGTTATATGCCAATTATTGTAACTTTAAACTAAATCTCGGTTTTTATTAACACAACACTTTATTGAACGTCCAACGAACGTTCCAACAACGTCCAACAATTGAGCAACGAACGTCCAACAACACTTGCTGTACGAACGAGACTGATTTCATCTACTTGTTTATTAAATTTCGATTGTTTCTAAACTATGGAAAGTTCCCCAATCGATTTGATTGGTTGTTAGGAATGGCGTGTGTTCTGTTTAATATTTTAGTCTAGAAAATTATTTAGATGCACGTATGACCATTGTTTGTCCCTATTGCCATTGACCATATCTAAGCTTAATTGTGGGAATAATTTTGCTTAATTTACCAATGCTATTTTCCATGACGTCTTGAGCGTGATAGCAAAAATGTAGTTTGTTCTGCATGTGGATTTTTCGCAACATTTTTTAGAAAGATGACGTATTATTTGATGTGTCACTTGTGTGCAAATAAAAATCTGGTTCTAAACTTCTTATTTGCGTTAATGCATGTTCTAAATGTTCTAATAACTTGTTTGCAATATTTAATGCTTTTATGCAATGGGCTAATGTAATTCAAATCGGTTTTCAATGCAGTTTGGTTTGTTATGCTACAAAAGACCATTGTTTATTTAGCTGAATTATGATACTATTTAAAAAATTCTTACGTTTTTATTTTTATCTTATGTGGTGCAATTTTGTTTGCATAGAAAAACTCTTGTAAAGTAAGGGTAAAATTAAAAAAAATCAAAAGACGTTTAATTCCTTACACTATGGTTTTTAGCTATTTGTTTGTTTCTGTATTTTACTTGAAACAAGGGTTCGTACATTTGTATCAATGACCTGGTTCGTATCGTATTTGTTTGTCTTTCTCATACAAACCATGGTCGATATATGGTACTTCTGTTTTATTCGTAGACAAATATCATGTGACTTCTCTGTTGCTCTCATGCAATTTACCACGAATAGCATACAGCAAATATCTATTTCGTCAATGTAACAAGTAACCAATCAACGCCCTTAAAAATTTGATATCAAAATTTCGAGTTGTTCTTCAGTTCTGGAAAAAATTAACATGGAGAAAGTGATTTTTCTAATAAATGTTGATACTATTAGCTCATGTGCATTTCATGTATTCATTTATACCGATCCACCAGGTTAAGTGGTGCTTTCCCATCACAAAAATTACGATACGCAAAATACGATTCATTTGGGTTTTCTCATGAAAATTCACATCCAAACAGTCACGTGTTAAGTAGTCAAAAATTGTTTAAACCAACTCTACTCCTCTCATCAGTATAATCATGTAGTTCATTTGAATTAAAATGCAATCTTATTCCAAAACTTTAATGAGATGGAAATGTTACGATAGAATAATCATGCATTCACCACCACCCCATCGGAACACAGATTCTATTTTTGCGTGTTAAACTACACACCAAAAAAGTAGCACAATATATTCAACAGTCTGGTGAAAGAGTATCACCTGTTTGTCATTCCGTGTGCTTGCCGAAGGTATCAAGCCTAACCACGTTCACGCTGCGATAGTTTGGTAACGGTATGGTTGAAAGTTAAAAATGACACCAAAATGCCACGAACATCGACGAATACTACCAAACAACAACAAAAAATCCCAGAAACTATTACATTCTTGCCGACCCAGCCAGATGTGTAAAATGGACGATGTCAGGTTCACGGCGTAGCTGGTAGGACTGTCTCGGTATTGCTGCCATTTTGCACGCGCCTACCATTCTCGGGTGCGGCACCCTTTGCACCGAATGGTTCGAGAATTCTAGGAATTTTAAACACTCTGCTTAAACGTTACATCTCTTCAACCTTCCCTGTAGCCGGCCTACACGTATCGCAGGGCCGGCCCGTTTCGTGATCGACACAGATGAGCGCGGAATGCAAAGCAGCACCGCACACCGGAGCATGGACAGCAGGGGTGGTGGTGGTGGTTGTGACTCAATTTAGCAAACCAGCTGAGGTTTGCCGCGGATGATATCAGTCCGTCACGAGCTCGCTTATGGCGCAGTTTCCATATCGGGGCTTCTCGGTAGCAGCTCAAGGCAGGATAGTCGTCCAACGCTGAAGCGAACTTTAACGAGTCGCAAAAATAGAATCTGTGTTCCGATGGGGTGGTGGTGGTGGTTGTGACTCAATTTAGCAAACCAGCTGAGGTTTGCCGCGGATGATATCAGTCCGTCACGAGCTCGCTTATGGCGCAGTTTCCATATCGGGGCTTCTCGGTAGCAGCTCAAGGCAGGATAGTCGTCCAACGCTGAAGCGAACGTTAACGAGTTAAAGTGTAAACTGGGAGAAAAGAGCTGATGGAAGGGATGGTGGTTTAGGAGACTATCGAATAATCTAGCATCCTGTACCGCATCAGTTGCCGAAGATATAGTAGGAGTGCCGAGAGTGTCGTCGGCGTGCGGGACTAGGCGTCTCCATCGGTTAGACAAATGAGAAGGTATACGTTCGCTATGAATGATCAGTAAAATGGGGTGCAGAGGTGTTTCCACGTAGCTAAGGTTTTCTGTTTGTTCTGCTGAATGGTTCCATTTCCAGTGTGAAATCCATCGACGACGGCTGCTGCCTAATCAAACATAGTTGCTGCCGAACCTTTCGTTTCACGGTAACTAATATATACACAGGCACACATTAGTTTTGCAAAACGCTTTCAAGCAAGTTGAGGATAAACTTCAAAGAATTTTAGCCGTTCCTATCGCTGGTAAGGTAAGCGAGTAGCCAAAGAAAAACACATTCATCGTACGTGCATTAGATCAGAGCGTTCGATTTTCGTCGTATCATTTCAAAGGTGCCATCGCTAATACAAAATTTCTTCTACGCATCCAAACACATTAACCAGCACGAACGACTTCCACCAAATGAATGGCAGGCAGTAAGAAGTAACGGGTCCACTAACGAGATTTCCAGCGCCATCTTCATCTTAATTGAAAATCAATAATTTCTAGCGCCGTTGATTGCGCCCCATTGATGAACGATTGCACCAACCGTCATTGTTATTGTGTCCGAGGACCCGATAAAAACTGGACACCCAGCATAAAACAACTGACGTGCTCGAGTGTATGTCCTTGTACCTTTGTTCGACCGGTAGCAAGGTTCATCGTTAGGTAAATGTGTAGTATCAAATGATCGTGGCCGTGGTGGCGTGCCGAGTTGGGAAAAACCAGTGACAGATGCCCGGGTTACAGGCACAACACAACAGATCAAATGGACCCGAAACGGCACCAGGTTTAGCACTGTTTTTTGGTAACCGGTGGTGACAGCTGTGCCAAATAGACACATACGCACCACCCACCAATGTGTCGTGGGGGGGGGAGGGTTTGAGACGGGTGGTGATGATTCGCCGGAAACGATTCGGGCTGTGTGTGAGATGGTCATGCTTTGTTTTCATTTTTCTGCCAGTTTGGCGTGCGCTTACCGTACGGTAGAATCACTTCTCAGGGGAAATTTTCGTGCCCCCGGTTCGGATTAGCTGTCGGTGTGTGTGTGTGTGTGTCTGTGTGGATGAAGCGCGTACGACACGCAAACCGGAGTACCCGTACTCCGATGATTCGATTAGCAGTGGCAGCGGCGTTAACGGGCGAGCAAGCGCAACCAAAAAACAAAGAAAAAAAGTTCTTTATTGGATTGCTAAAGTAAGGATTGCCGATCCTGGCGGCCCGGTACAGAAGAGCACCATTAACTTTCTTTAATCAGATGTAGCTTTTTCGTTGAAGGATTTTCTTCGGTGTTCGAAGGAGAGGAACCGAAAAAAGTTCGTTTAATTGAAGGAAATCATTTCTCTTTCGTTGCTATCGGCGCTTCGGATCGAAGCGAGAACGTTGTGTGTGTGTGTGTGTGTCTGTGTGGATGAAGCGCGTACGACACGCAAACCGGAGTACCCGTACTCCGATGATTCGATTAGCAGTGGCAGCGGCGTTAACGGGCGAGCAAGCGCAACCAAAAAACAAAGAAAAAAAAGTTCTTTATTGGATTGCTAAAGTAAGGATTGCCGATCCTGGCGGCCCGGTACAGAAGAGCACCATTAACTTTCTTTAATCAGATGTAGCTTTTTCGTTGAAGGATTTTCTTCGGTGTTCGAAGGAGAGGAACCGAAAAAAGTTCGTTTAATTGAAGGAAATCATTTCTCTTTCTTTTTATCGATTACTTACATTGATTACGCAAGTAGTACGGAAACCTAAACTTTTGCTATGGTCTGTAATGTTTGTACGTAGTATGTATTTTTTTGTTATTGCGATACATGTCGATAAGAGAAATGTTCTGGATCTGTGTTGGGATGGAACAACTCACTTTATTCACGAGACTGCGGATTGATTCAATCAGGAATGGATAATCCTTATAAGTAAATAGCACTTATGACAGGTGACCGGTCGTTTTTACTTTCCTTTCTTATCAATCGGGGACGCTTATCCCAAATACGTTTTAAATATTTTAAGAAAAACAAAAAGATTAAAAAAGAGACCATTCTTCATGTGTTTGTTTTGCCTCCAACAGTTGATAAGAGCTTCAGCCTGGAAAGCAGTGAAGATATAACGCTTGCAGCACGAGTTAGATGTGTTATATGAAGTTCAGGAGTACGAGCAAAGTCAGTTGGTACTAGATCTATTAAGTTTTGTGTTCATTATGTAACATCGTCTAGGTTTCATGGTAAACTAGACATTGAATATAAATATCCGAGTTCTTTGTAAGACAAGGTTTCTTGGTCAACAATTCTCGGAAAGTCGTGGATGAAAAGTCGTTTGTAAGGTGAAGTTTATTGGACAATGAGGAGTCTTTGATAAAGATTTGATAATCCTTCACTCTGTCCACCATCAAACCTGCCTTTTGTTCTTACTATCCTCTTTATTTTTTCCAGCAACAGAAACAATCAAGTCAAGATAACAAGATAAGCAGACTCATGGCAATCTACCGAAATTGATGGAAAAAGACGACCGAATCAAATGGAGATCAGCTTGGGGTTTTGGAGAAAAAAAAAAAAAAAAACCGTTAAAGAAATTAAATCCCTGATGACGTTATGAAAATAGACCTGAAGTGTAGAGAAACCGCTAATCAAACGAATATTACATAGAAGAATTGATGGAGCTAATAAATAATATGCAAAGACTGACAAATTAAGGAAGTATTAAACGTTGATATTCAATCGGTCTGAAAATCGAATTCCCGAAAAAGAATCTTCGGTTCTTATGCCTTTTGCGACATTAATACGCGTGGGGATATATTGTTCTGGTTACCTTGCAGATATCGATTCCAGGTTTTAGGGAGATGCTTCCAAGAGAGCATTGAAAGATATGGATTAGACGAAGTACAACTTTGTATCAAAGACTTATCACACTTTTGTGGGTAAATTTTACATGGAATTGATCATTGCATTTGTTGGGAATTGAAATGTTCTTTGTCTAGGAACGAATCATTTATGTTATTGAGACATGCGCTTAATAATTTCCTGTGAAGAAATTTTATAAACGCTAGATAGTCCCAAATACCGAATTGTTAAGTTGATCTCGATAATTTACATAATACAAGAATGAAAGTTCATCCAAAAATCGTTACGGTACCTTGTTTTTAGGCCACAGTATTATGATTACTTTTTTGTTGCTTAATAACTGAGTAAAATAATTGTTTTTACAAATCCGTTGTTGTCATACAACATTGTCATACATGTTAGTTGTTGAACCCAAACAAGCAAAAACTCTTAAACTCTTAAAATCTCTCTAAACAGCTTTTTTCAGAAGTTGCTTAGAGGGCTCATAAACAGGTTTTTGCTGGCGGTGTTGGGCAGAAGTCTAGTGATCTAAGGCTCAATAGTGATCGGGATACGATGGAACGTGGTGACCCATTTAGGTGATATCCCAAACGAGTAGCAAGTCACGTGATCTTAGGTAAGTAGGTATCTTAGATAGGTGTCTATCCATCATTCCAGATGCAACTTAAAATTCAAAGGTATATTTGAGAATCAATAATATCCAGTAACAGTAAAATGCCTTCAAACAAAGAAGATCACAGACATTAGACTTAGGATGCGTGATGAGGTCTAACAAACGATCTTCTTTGGTGGAAATAAGATCAAAATGATTATCGATCGTCATCAAAACGACGCATCTAACCAAACACCGAGATTATTGATAGAAGATACACGATTAATGTTTAAGGCACATAATATGTACATACAAAGGATTGTATTGGCGGAAAGACTAAATAAAATGAGGTTACACGTTACGCATAGACACGAAACCGAGAATGTCAATTTTGAAGATGACAACAATCAAAACACTGGGTTATTGGAAGCATATTCATTGTTTGAAAGCATATTAATACAGTCATTGACCAACAACAGAAACAGCATTATACTCAAGACTCTACCCTGAGGAACAAGTTCCAACGATGTATCCAAGGCCACCAATATATGAACTTAACTCTGATAGAATAGGAATCAATTATAAGTAAGAAAAAATTAAGAATAATATTAAGAAAAAAATAAGAATAATATGGACATCATCCAACTCTGTTATAACAGACAAATCAAAAAGATACTAAAAAGGTACATCCTTTTCCATTCAAAATATCACCTACCTAACACGCACTCATCTAAATCAATTTCATTTTTATCACCCTAATACAACCATTTAATTTATTAAACAAGCGCAAATGAACCAATCCCAACCCCATTAACCAGCATTAAACTTTACTCTGAAGCGTCTAGCATGAGAAAAAGATGCTTCCCCAATTTAAATACACTTCCGCAGTGCCGTGATTTCCCAGTACGTAGCATATCCCAGTAACAAAAAAAAAAAAGCGCGTACGACACGCAAACCGGAGTACCCGTACTCCGATGATTCGATTAGCAGTGGCAGCGACGTTAACGGGCGAGCAAGCGCAACCAAAAAACAAAGAAAAAAAAGTTCTTTATTGGATTGCTAAAGTAAGGATTGCCGATCCTGGCGGCCCGGTACAGAAGAGCACCATTAACTTTCTTTAATCAGATGTAGCTTTTTCGTTGAAGGATTTTCTTCGGTGTTCGAAGGAGAGGAACCGAAAAAAGTTCGTTTAATTGAAGGAAATCATTTCTCTTTCTTTTTATCGATTACTTACATTGATTACGCAAGTAGTACGGAAACCTAAACTTTTGCTATGGTCTGTAATGTTTGTACGTAGTATGTATTTTTTTGTTATTGCGATACATGTCGATAAGAGAAATGTTCTGGATCTGTGTTGGGATGGAACAACTCACTTTATTCACGAGACTGCGGATTGATTCAATCAGGAATGGATAATCCTTATAAGTAAATAGCACTTATGACAGGTGACCGGTCGTTTTTACTTTCCTTTCTTATCAATCGGGGACGCTTATCCCAAATACGTTTTAAATATTTTAAGAAAAACAAAAAGATTAAAAAAGAGACCATTCTTCATGTGTTTGTTTTGCCTCCAACAGTTGATAAGAGCTTCAGCCTGGAAAGCAGTGAAGATATAACGCTTGCAGCACGAGTTAGATGTGTTATATGAAGTTCAGGAGTACGAAAAAAACACCATAAAGTTCGCTGAAAAGCGGCAGTGTGTCAGGAAGTTGTAGTGCATTGTAAATTGAGAAACTTATTCCTTTCCTCTCGATGCGCTCTTGCTTTCTTTCCCATGCGTTTTATTTCCGTTTTCATACATTGCGAAACATGAAAATCCCACCCTGCCAGCGCAGAGAAATATAATTTAAGGAAGCAAAGAAGTAAGCAAAGCATCCCAATATTCAACGTTTCCACGATTGCTGCACGAGCAGCCACATTTACCCACATCTTTACGGTTTTTTTGGGAAATGGTTTCACATTAGTGCGGTGCAACCATTGAGTGGCAGGGATGCGTGGCTTTTCTGTACTTGAATTTGTCATGCTTTTAATTTTCTTTACAGTTCACCGCTGAGCTGTTGAATCTTCAGTTCTCGCATGGTTGTTGGTTGGTTCTCGCCATCGTTTTCTAGTGAGCGCCCGATATGGTACGGTATGACTTTGCTGTTTCGCTTACACAAAAAGAGGCTCAAGTTTGTTTTATTGCGTATTTAAAGTTTTTCTTGACCACTGTCTTCATTTTTTCTGCATCACTTGTTGTTTTCTTTTCATTTGACTGTATTTAAAGATGGAGAAGATAGCGATGAAAGAAAGAAACTCAAAAGCTCCATGCTCGGACAAAGGTTTCATTCACATTGCAGTATAGAAATTTATGTTTTTCGCCCCAAAAAATTGGTGAAGATATTTTAGCAATGCTGAAAACTTCATTACGTGTAGATTAAAAAGGGTCGAGATGTTGTTTTCGTTCGTTCTTTTGGCTTACCTAATGCCACAAAGTACTCTTCATTTAATCAGCACACCTGATAAAAAGAACCTTTCTCTGCAAGTAAGCGAGTCGCCGGATGCCGAGCTTCTCCGGCAAGCCATTGCGTGAGTAATCTGCACCATAACGGTTTAGAAAACAAGAAATAAGCTCCACCATCGTGCGGAAATTGCATTCCAGCCTTTAAAGGGTAGTATCATGCAAAGATACTCTATTTACACTTTAGATTTCACAGCCAGATCCTGTTTCGCTTGTAAAATTGTTTCAAATTGCTTTGCCCTGCCATCACGCGTCCTGTACGACTCAAGGTTGTTTCGTTTTTCTTCTGAGCGTTTCTGACAACGGTTGCCTCTCAAAAGCAAAACAATATTTCAGCGTCTTTTGTAGCATTCTTCCTTGGACAACTGTGACGGTGCGTTGCGATTCGATCGACGCTTCTTCAATGGGGTTGAAGTGAAATTGAATGATATCACACTCACCCAAGAAGTGGTAGCCGCATCGGGAAAAAGGGATGCATCACATTCAACCACCAGCAACAGCAGCAGCAGCAGCAGCAGTAGTAGCGCTTCAAATACAAAGCTTTCCCGGCACAAGTTTGTCCAAGTGCAGGTGTAGTGGATCTGCAAGTAGCCTAGTCGAGAAGCGAGAAGACGCCATCGCATGCTGCAACGTAATTGAATCTCAGTTAATTCGATTGCGCTTGGCATAAAAGCTACCTTGTTTTGCTCCTTTTGCCAGGCTCGCCCCTTTGCTCCCGTTACGGTTTCAAAGCAGGGCGTCTTTTGGAACGAAGCGAAGCGATTCATGCACCTTCCGCACCGATGGAGACGCTTAGTGGCTTGTAAGCTTTTCTCCCAAGACAAAACGATAAATGTTTTCCTTTTTGCGGTGGCGACGGTTTTGCTTGAAGCTCGTTGCCTTCTGGCCCAGAAGGCTCACGCCTTTTGTGTACGGTTGATTACGATTCGCTTTTTGCTGGGTGGGGGAGTTCTGGGTTCTGGGAGCAGCGACAGGATGTTAAACGCGCCTGTTTAATGCACATCGTTTCGTGCCGTGGTTTCACCTGAAGCTGAAATATGAATTAAGCTCCGGTGTGATCGTTTACGGCAGTGTGTACGTGTGTGAGTGCGCTTTTCCAGTAAGCCGATGCTCTTGTTGACACAATGGAAAGTACCCTGCGGGGCGTTTGAAGCTTAACCGTGCAGGCCGTCGTCCCATAAAAGTCACCTTTAAGCGGAAAAGCGGAGGCCAGCATTTACGACAGGCTTATCCATCGTGACCAGCCTCCGCTAAAGCCCAAAGTGTCAGGGAAGTAAAACATAATGTCATCATTAACGAATGCAGCACATGCTTTGATTGCTGCTATAAAAAAAGCTTCCACTTTCAAACGACGACCTATTTCACAGTCGTCCTGGTTAGGCCAATGGGTGGACGTTTTCGATCAGTTAAATTATTATTCACATCTAAATGATTTATTTATTTATTTATCTAAGTTCCTAGAGCGTCGGTATGAGCGTACGAGGACAAAGTCCTGTGTTTGCTTGTTTTCTTGTTGATTGTAATATTATAAAGTTTATGATGATTTATGAACAGTTTTAACAGCATTTCTTGCTTCATTTTCTTATACGTTGTAGTTCCTGCACTGTTGCAGGCATTTGATATATCATTCAAATATCCAGCAATCGTAATTCTACATGAAACACACAAACATGACACAAAAAGACACGGGAAGGAAGGAAGGAAGACGAGAAAACAAGATACTTGTAGCCTTTTATTGAACACATGCTATTATATCAATTAAATATTATTGTGATGAAGTCCACACGATGCATGCAACATCCAAAACTGGGTCTAGCAGATGCACAATACAGAAATTTCATACTGAATGGTTCCTCAAAATCGTTACTTACCTACTTATCAGGCACTACAACCGCTTCGCGGTCTTGGCCTTCTGCAACAATCATCGATACCGCTCACGGTCTAGCGCCGTCGTCTGCCAATCAATAATCCCGGCCGTTCTGGCGGACGCATAAACGCCGTCACTGCATCTCAGTTTGGGCCTACCACGCCTCCTCTGTCCATGTGGACGGTCTAAAAGGACTTTACGGGCTGGGTCGTCCGGCGCCATTCTCATGACATGACCAGCCCACCAGAGCCTGGCGAGCCAAATTCGCTGCTTAGTAGTGAGATCACCGTACAGCTCATAGAGCTTGTCATTGTACCGGCTCCTCCATTGGTTTTAGCAATAATCTAAAATAATAATAAAAATCTTTAGCAATATTTTAAGTAAAGCCTAGTATACATAATGCGTTTTAGATCATTAGTATAGTTAATAAAACTTTACAAAAGAATCATCAAATGCAATAGGATAATTATTACTTGAAAACTATACTGCACAACGAATATTTCACTCAAAAGAATTCTAGTAACATCACAGCTAAATTCTCTGGACATTATACATGAGGAAATCTTCATATAAAGTCGTTGAAAACTTCACCAATCAGTCACAAGTCAACATCAACAACAACTACATAGACGATGAGAGGCGTACAAGAGCGTTAACTGCCAACCAGTCATACTTATAGTATGATACTCTTGAGGCAACTTTTGCATTGAAAACACCTATTGTGACGAATGAAAGTTAGTCTGCTTAAAATGAGTTTGACCCATATTTGCAGTTGCGTTATAGCGTACTGTACCTGATCTTACTATTGTGGAACGAATTTACCTCGCCAGAGAATGTGTGATAGGCCTTATCTAAGATGAATCAATGGCACTGATGAGTCCGTTAGGAAGACTGGGATATAGGATCTAGTACCAAACCAAAGAGTCCGTTCCCTTGCTTCGGTCTACAATTTAATTCGAAAGTTTCTGACAACTTGTTTGACACTTTCACCTTGCACTGCACACCGTCCATTGGAGCCCTCAACAGCCGTATCAGCTTTATCGGAGTATATAAACTATAATAAAAACGCGGGAGGTCCAGTGGTATATACGCTAGCGTCGCCGGTCTTCGCACGGCAGGACCGGGGTTCGAATCCCGTCGGACCACCTCCCCGTACGCAGGACTGACTATCCAGCTACGGGTAAAACCAAGTCAAAGAAAGCTAGAAATAGCAGGCCAAGACCGACTGAGGTTGTAGTGCCAGAGAAGAAGAAGAAGAAGAATAAAAACTACTATAAAGAACTATAAAAGAGTATTCTTAGCACAATGGTATAGGCAGCAATCAAGACTGAGATGGTACGATAGCTGGAAGCTAAACATCCACTTCAACATATTTCCTTTTTGAAATATTGGGAATTTAATGGGAATTTCAACCGGCAACTATTCCACTCTTAATAAATTAATTTAAATTTAAAATTCTTTTCCAAAGCCTGTTCACGTAATGTCCGTCCTAAGACCAATGTGCACTCAATCCAGCCTGAACCGGACCTTGAAGCTTGAATGTTTCGGATCACCTGGCACGATAAACGGCCCTCCACCGTCATGGTTGGCCGTGAATAGACCATCAAGCCAACGACTTTTTTAACAGCCTCGCAAGGCGTCCGAATGGCGTCCGGCGCACCGTTTTACAAGCAGCCTGCATGCCTATAACCAACAAGAGGGAAGAGAAATGAGTGCTCCTATAGTAAAGTTGGTAAAATGTTAATTGCTCTCATTGAACGGTGAGCGATAGACGAGCAGCAAGAGTTATGTCTCTGAGGGATACCACCACATTCACGCAAAGATATTTCCTTCAAGAAACACCATATCTGCAGCGCAACTTTCAGCTGAGAGTTTTGCGGATACCTTTTTCGCGGCTCTAATGATAGCGGTTGCGCTGGTCGCGATTCTTCTCACACACATGCACACGCAGACAAAAAAGTATTTACGGTAATCGGGTGCATCAGCTGGATGATTGTAGGTACTGACTTGCTTCTGCTTTGCTTCTTTTCATTCGTTCTTCTTTCGACTATACAAGGATAAACGTTTCATCCAACACATTTTTTGTGTGCTTCCTGCAGCAGCTTTTTTTTGTCTACTTCACTGCCAGCAAGGAGAGCATCATCATATCTGCCCACCCGTGTAGCATCTTAGCGGTAGGACATAAAACGTAAATCATTTTTGCAAAACCGGCATCACACTGCGTACGCTGAGTAGCGCAAGAGATTAAACGATATGATAAGGGGTAGTAGTGTGGTGCACGGTGAGTAGCTAGGCGTGGCGCGAAGCATATTTTATGAGGGTCCCCGTGCACTTCAGCGAAATGTTTAAAGGAGACTTAATGAAAAACAAAACAAAAAGGCAACAGTCCGGAACCACGGTGGCTCGCGAACGTGCTCGGTGGTTGATGAGGTTGTGTTTTTATTTCGTTTTGGGCACTTGCAGATATGAAAACATTTCCACCGCAGTGTGGTGGCTTACCGCAGCGTTTCGGTGCGCATTCACTGAAACCAGCAGGAAGGAACCTGTTAAACAATTAGAACAATTAAATATTTTATGATACAGAGATTGTGGATGCAGATGGATAATTATGAAATACATCCAACTATTGTTGACAATCGTCTGTTTCTGATTTTGAAGCTGATTTACTTGTTACGCTAATTAAATTATGTGTTTTTTCTTTTAGAAAACTACCTGTTACATCGGCTCACAACTTTTTTTCACTTACCAAACCGTAGAAGAAAGCAATGGCAACCAATGCCGAATGATGCCAAACACTAACGATCAAATCACCGTGCTGCAATGGAACTTTGTTTCTAGTGCTTTTAACAACCACTTTTTTTTGCTTGCTTCCAACAAGGAACATCTGTTGTGTGATACCAAAATAAAAAAAACTCTCGACACAAGTCATACATGTACGCCATGATTGCTCCTATCATCCGTTTTTGTCAAACAAGCCGCCCAACATGCCGCCATTTGTTCGCCGGGCCGGTAAAAAGTTTTTGGTGCAGTGGTAATAAGCGTACAGGTATGAAGCGTGTCGATGTTATGTGGGTATGTGCTCGTTGTACCGTTTTGCAGAGAATGTGTTTTGTTCTTTGTGTACGTGTGTGTGTGTTTTTTTGTTGTTTGGTAAAAGTTTTACAAAATCGTCTGTTTAGCCAGCAGAAACTTTAACCATCATGTGAATGGTTTAATCAGCAGCTATCATCATGTGCGATATGCTGAGTGAAAGTCAGGCTGCATTCGTTTCGCTGGTGGTTGCTTGATAAAATCTTCCAAATAAAACGTGTGATTATGAAAACTTTTAGAATGCAATGCGTATGTTTTTCATTTATTACACGCGTAACTCCGTAAACTGTAAACTGTTGGTGAACGGTACTCACAAAACATCACCGCTATAGGTTCTTTAGATGGTTTTGTACGTCTAGAACTACTGAAGA
>KZ061871.1:155881-218335 GCA_002091835.1 Anopheles maculatus
GACCAATGTGCACTCAATCCAGCCTGAACCGGACCTTGAAGCTTGAATGTTTCGGATCACCTGGCACGATAAACGGCCCTCCACCGTCATGGTTGGCCGTGAATAGACCATCAAGCCAACGACTTTTTTAACAGCCTCGCAAGGCGTCCGAATGGCGTCCGGCGCACCGTTTTACAAGCAGCCTGCATGCCTATAACCAACAAGAGGGAAGAGAAATGAGTGCTCCTATAGTAAAGTTGGTAAAATGTTAATTGCTCTCATTGAACGGTGAGCGATAGACGAGCAGCAAGAGTTATGTCTCTGAGGGATACCACCACATTCACGCAAAGATATTTCCTTCAAGAAACACCATATCTGCAGCGCAACTTTCAGCTGAGAGTTTTGCGGATACCTTTTTCGCGGCTCTAATGATAGCGGTTGCGCTGGTCGCGATTCTTCTCACACACATGCACACGCAGACAAAAAAGTATTTACGGTAATCGGGTGCATCAGCTGGATGATTGTAGGTACTGACTTGCTTCTGCTTTGCTTCTTTTCATTCGTTCTTCTTTCGACTATACAAGGATAAACGTTTCATCCAACACATTTTTTGTGTGCTTCCTGCAGCAGCTTTTTTTTGTCTACTTCACTGCCAGCAAGGAGAGCATCATCATATCTGCCCACCCGTGTAGCATCTTAGCGGTAGGACATAAAACGTAAATCATTTTTGCAAAACCGGCACCACACTGCGTACGCTGAGTAGCGCAAGAGATTAAACGATATGATAAGGGGTAGTAGTGTGGTGCACGGTGTGTAGCTAGGCGTGGCGCGAAGCATATTTTATGAGGGTCCCCGTGCACTTCAGCGAAATGTTTAAAGGAGACTTAATGAAAAACAAAACAAAAAGGCAACAGTCCGGAACCACGGTGGCTCGCGAACGTGCTCGGTGGTTGATGAGGTTGTGTTTTTATTTCGTTTTGGGCACTTGCAGATATGAAAACATTTCCACCGCAGTGTGGTGGCTTACCGCAGCGTTTCGGTGCGCATTCACTGAAACCAGCAGGAAGGAACCTGTTAAACAATTAGAACAATTAAATATTTTATGATACAGAGATTGTGGATGCAGATGGATAATTATGAAATACATCCAACTATTGTTGACAATCGTCTGTTTCTGATTTTGAAGCTGATTTACTTGTTACGCTAATTAAATTATGTGTTTTTTCTTTTAGAAAACTACCTGTTACATCGGCTCACAACTTTTTTTCACTTACCAAACCGTAGAAGAAAGCAATGGCAACCAATGCCGAATGATGCCAAACACTAACGATCAAATCACCGTGCTGCAATGGAACTTTGTTTCTAGTGCTTTTAACAACCACTTTTTTTTGCTTGCTTCCAACAAGGAACATCTGTTGTGTGATACCAAAATAAAAAAAACTCTCGACACAAGTCATACATGTACGCCATGATTGCTCCTATCATCCGTTTTTGTCAAACAAGCCGCCCAACATGCCGCCATTTGTTCGCCGGGCCGGTAAAAAGTTTTTGGTGCAGTGGTAATAAGCGTACAGGTATGAAGCGTGTCGATGTTATGTGGGTATGTGCTCGTTGTACCGTTTTGCAGAGAATGTGTTTTGTTCTTTGTGTACGTGTGTGTGTGTTTTTTTGTTGTTTGGTAAAAGTTTTACAAAATCGTCTGTTTAGCCAGCAGAAACTTTAACCATCATGTGAATGGTTTAATCAGCAGCTATCATCATGTGCGATATGCTGAGTGAAAGTCAGGCTGCATTCGTTTCGCGGGTGGTTGCTTGATAAAATCTTCCAAATGAAACGTGTGATTATGAAAACTTTTAGAATGCAATGCGTATGTTTTTCATTTATTACACGCGTAACTCCGTAAACTGTAAAATGTTGGTGAACGGTACTCAGAAAACTTCACCGCTGTAGGTTCTTTAGACGGTTTTGTACGTCTAGAACTACTGAAGATGAATTATTAAATTATTTTTTCTTATTTGTTTATTTATAACATTATGGTCTACAACTACGTTTTGTCAGCACTTCTTGAACTGATCTTGTTAAATAAAACAAGCAATTTTTTTGTTGCAGTTATTGAAGACTCTTTTGGTCCGGTTCTATTGATGTGACGACTGTTCCTCTAGAGGATGGTTGATTTCGATTCACACAATGCGGTGTGCTGTGGTAATTCAGCTTATGTTTGGGACTAAAACGAGACAAGCACAAACACTACATTGCATTGCAGTCCAACAATGACAGTTCAAACTTGTGAAACGACTATTCTACCAATTAAAAAACTATTTATTATTTGATTTATAACGGTTAGCTTTATTCCACACAATCTACACTTCTTTTCTCCTTGAGAGCCAACACCAGAATTGCCGCGTCGTTTTTGCGCCATCTCCCTTTTTTCTCCTTTCGTCGATTCTCTTACGTTACTCTCTTTCTCTCTCAGCCGTCTGTTTATTAAGCCGCTGAACCTTTGGCCGCCCTAATTTAGCCGCCTCTATGGGCATCTGTATCTTATGCCTAGGAGCTAAATCGTATCGGCCAAGGTCGCTACACTTGACCAAGTAAGCATGGAATTCAAAAATGATGGGCAAGTTCCACTCCGTGGCTGAAAGATCGATTCCGCTGGTCTCGAGGCTTTATTTGCTGAACACTCTGGAGATCGTCTGACGTTTTCGAAGTCTAAGTAAGACCATCGAAGATCATTGGCATCATGGAATACATTAGAACATCCGCACGCTTTCGCCTGAGCCAGAGTTATACGCTGTAGATGAGCATTCAATGCGATATGATTCGACATCATTCGTATGAACGCCCGTTCTACAGAGAGCCCATCGAACCATGGCCGCAGGGACACTTGCGTAAAGATCATGAAAAGGAATCGCCCGAGTTCATCCGCCTCTGACATGCTCTGACAGCAAGACAGGAAAATTTGGTGTGGAAAACGAAGGAACTCATGGGTCGAGATCGGTCGGTCTTGGAACCAAAAACCAGCGCAACTAAAAAAGGATCATTGAGCCGCCTCAGAGCGAGCGTTTGTAGTGTAGATTTCATGAAGTTTACGTTATCAAAGATGGAGAACTATGAGATTATTTTATAATAAAATTTTTAATCTGTGATAAATACAAATAATTATAAGATTGTACACCATGCCTTGATCGCGCAAATAATTATTTTTTTCGAAGGTTATACCCACGCTAAAGTACGTTACGCTATTAAGAAAATTGGATTTGAATTTGAATGTTTTGCACTATTTTCGTATGTATCTATTTTATCGTATTAAATCGGTGGTTATACTATACTGTTTTAAACACGAAACACGAATGGAGTTTTCTGGGGTACGGAATTCTAAAAAAAAAAAAACGAAAATATGTTGGCTGTACCCACGCTTGTGAATGTCTCATGTTTACGCTGTGTTAATATCATCCACATCAACGGGGTTTCAATTTTATCCTAACATACTATCGATTTCAGGTGATCACCATAAGCGTCATCAGAAATCGATTTGTGATTTGGGTTGAAATCTCTACTCCAGCGATAGACAGTGACTTCAAAACCGGTGCTGCAGAAACAGTGTTGATGAAAGCAATTTAGAATTCTCACCTTGGTGGTTGAATTGAACAATATCTGACTAAGCAGAAGACTGGATTTGAAAACATTTTTATTTATTTGCTACTAATATATCGGGTTGAATACATATTGTCCAGTTTAGAAATATTTCGATTAAATAATGTAATTAGTATTTTATTTTTCCCAATAAATGTAATCGACGCTGTTGCATAGAATAAAATTACGAAAAATTTACATCTTTTATTTCAGGTCTTAACATAATTAATAAACAATCAAAAATTATTAATAAATATTACACCATGTTCTAAGCAGTTTGATTCGCTCCGGAGTTTTCAGTAAAATGTTACAAATATATCAACTATTTAAAGCTCCCATCCGAAAATCTTTTCTCAGAAACCATTTAGCACAATCGGTTGATATTAATACTGTTTCATGAAAGCATTTACTTTTCCCACGTAGTACGATGACCCGCCGTCGACAAATACACATGGAGAAAATTAAAATTATCTCAACGAACATTACCGGTTCTACTGGTCCTGTGAGACCAGAGCACACCGAACGTTCGAACGGTTGCTAACATTGTAACGCACGCCAACGCCATTCGTTGTTCTGGCGGTCGCATATCTTTATGAATGCTTCACCGTCTCCGCACGAGCAACACATACAGAACCGTATTCTGTTTTCATATCCACTCCCATTGCCACTCAGTAATTGGTTGCCGGTGAAAGCAATTTTTCTGTATACTCATGCCGCCGGTTCAACCTTCTTGATCGTCTAATTGCTACGCTACCGCCACTAGTAACAACCGTGCAAGGTACATTTCCTACCTTTCTCTTTCTTCTTTTTTTTCATTATCAACCTACCGTGACGGTGAAGAAATGCCGACCGATAACAGCAACAGCACGCCGTATTGCACCGTCCAGCCCGGCAGGGTAGAGCAGAAGTTTATGATGATTGATTATCGTGCGCTGAGTTTCCCTTCGCACGGTAGGTTGTGCACGCTGGCCACAATCTTCCGTGCAACTGGCCCGAGCCCGGTGCCGGGGCTAAGATCCGAGGCATCCGTTTCGTTTTTAAACCCCCGCCAGGAGAACCCACTTCCTGCCCAGGTCGATTCGACCTTTTAACGACGGCAAACAAACTAATGCAATAAAACTGTAATGAGATTATAGCGCTGTCCTGCTTTTCATTCAAATCAAACGAACGAATGAAGGAACGAACGAACCTCCACAAGCTGAACCCTCCGGGGTCCGGCCAGAGGCGTTAGAAGTTTTACTGCATTTGATGGTACCCGAACGCGCGTCCGTCGTGCAACTCGCTCTTACCTGTACTGCAGTGAGCGAACGAAAACAGCCGGCCAAGACGAGCCCCACAACGATGAGTTGTACCGTCGCCGTGAACTTTAATAAAAATTTCCACTTGTCAGTGGTGGCGCGGGTGGCAAGTATGGTGAGGTGTTCAACAGCATTTAAAAGTCTGTCCGAATCAAAAGACCTCTTCACCTTCGCCTACAATTAAGTTGAGCTTTCATTACGGGGAAAAAACTATTTTCAAAACAAATTTCACACAGCACTAGTTTTGTAAGAACGCATTTAAGAACTTTCTCTGCTCTCACTTTATCCGATTATCCTTTTGAGATGATTTCTTTTATACCTCGAACCGTTCTTCAGGTAAAGTAAAGTTTAATTAACTTAAGCTTAAACTTGGGCTCATCGGGAAGGTGATTATTTGTTTCTTAGTTTAAATACATCAGGAATTTGATGGTAAATTCGCGAGCATCGATTGACATATTTGAGTCCTATGACTTGCTGTGCTGGTTTGTTGTACGATGCGAAAACTTCCGAAGGCTATAGTTTGCTTGAGAGCGCTATGTTAACTCTCAACTTTAATTTCATATCTATTCCGCTTCTATGGCTAATGGAAGCCATTTGTGTATGCAAACTTCTTGGTATGGCATTACTTTAATTCTACGAATACAACTTTTGCAAAATCGCATTGTTAGCAACAATTCATTCCATAACACTAATGAGTGTAGGTGAGATTAAGTAATAGAATTCTGAGCAAAACGTTATTTTTTTTTATTTTTTTTTTTTTCTATTAGAACGGCCTGGCCGTATTGCTTTTGACTTGCTTTTTACCCGTAGCAGAATAGTCAGTCCTGCGTACGGGGAGGCGGTCCGCCGGGATTCGAACCCCGGTCCTGCCGTGTGAAGACCGGCGCCGCTATCGGATACACCACCGGACCGCCCCAAGCAAAACGTTATGTTATTTAATCAAATTCATTTCCATGTCTTAATTATCCTGAGCATTTCCGACGCTATGCAAAATAAGCTTCTTAATTCTTGTTTAAAAAGAGAAGGAGTAATTCCATGGCCAAACCTTTGAATCGGTCATCTATCGTTCAAGTTTTGCATGAAAAAAAGTTTCGAATAAGTTCTGGGCTATATTGCTTTTGCTAGATTAAAATTGAAAGTCTACCAAGTTCAACAAAAATTTGGTGTTGATACTTAAATGTCAAAATCATCTTGACGAAAGTCATATTCTTCAAATGAGTAGTGACGTTTCGATGGGAGCTTATGAGTGTTATTCGCGTGAGAGAATTATTGTATTGGTTAAGCTTTTAATTTTTAGCTTTAATTCTTATTTTGATTTAAAACTACGATCTAAAATTAATTCTTTCTTCCCCTGATTCTTTCTTCCCCTTCCCCTGATTCTTCCCCCTTCCCAGCAACTTTTCCATACCCTCTTTTCCAGATGTGTGACTAGCTTTCTTAATCATTTGGTAGAGAATTGCAACGTATTTTATTTTTTCTTCTTATCCCTTATTTGGCTAAGCGTTTTTAGCGGTTGAATGAACGCTCCAGTCTGACAGTTCATTTCATAAATGACTAGGCGCCTCCATTGGATGAATGCTTCAGGATTTGATTCACGCAAAAGCTCATCGATTTGTTTAAATATCCCTTACTGGTATGCAATGTTGCATGAAAAATCGGACCAACGAAAGCTTTCACATACAAGTTGCATTGCTTTTCTGGAACAGTGAGCGAATTTACTTTATTTTAGAGACACTTCTTCATGAAGAAAAATATTTCCAGATTATGGTATATTTCAGTGATGTCAAACTCATTGCGCGTGCCGCATTGCATGGAATATCTTTCGCGTTGACTAAATTGTATGCAAAAGAGCTGTTTCTCGGGGTGCAAAATCGCTCCTCGTTTTGGTTGTAAGAACGTTTCTTCAATTTATACTTTGACTATTTGCCTGCCATTCTATTAAAGTGAACAAAACATGCACCTTACGTTATTTATACGACCTTAAAATACTATATTTAAAGGAGCTGTACTCATTTCGACTTTTACCATAGATATTGCCGCATTGAGAAATACAAAAAAAATGTAAAGGGATATCAATGAAGCATTTCTCATATTCAAAAGTTAGCTTTGCTTTGTGGTGTGCGAACTAGATGTTCAAATTTCTTAGCACTGGGTGCATAAATCGAGCTATCTTTGATGGTTTGGGAAATTTTGATTTTCAAAGCTTCAGTTGTTTATGGCTAATTTTCATCGACTTGGGGTTAAGCGTAATCCCATATGAAAAATTGATACTTTCATGGCGATAACAGATATTTTTTATCAAGCAAGAAGCAATACGGCCAGGCTGTTCTATCAGAATAAAAAAAAAAGAAGTCTCGTCACTGAAGTCCAGAAAATTTGTGGGTATTTTATCAACTGTTCCAAAAAAAAACCCATTAAACACACGGCATAGTTTATGGTAGGCTAAGTAAATTGGAATATTTATCGTTACAGAACAAAACTTACTAGTCTCGGAATTTAGGTAGTTTAACCTTGCCAGAAGCGAGTTCCCCTGAGTGACGGGGAATTAACTGTCGTTTGTTTGCCACCTATGTTACAGGACCATCTCATGATGATATTCTTGGTAGATCGTGGATGCAGACGAATTTCCTTGAATTTGTTTGCCTGATAGTGAAGAATTCTACCGGAAGGACTACTGTTGAGAAAAAATAAATGCTAATGGACAAATTGCACTTTTATTTGCCTTATTTTCTCTTGTTTTCCCATGATACAATTAATTTTTCATGGTAATTGAGAAAGACACACTTTATTAATGCAATCTAATGTACCTACCATAAGTTTCAATAACAACAATGGAAACAATACAAACAACTCGATATTCGAATTTATCTAGATGTTTTTGCCGGCCGAATCGAAACAAATCGAGGACCGTATGTTTAATATTAACCTTCATAATTGCGAACAAAAGCTTCCATTGTTTTCTCGTATTTTAATGCAATAAAAATTTATTCCCTTCATTTGGTACTGAAGCTAATTTTAATTATACCTACCTTTTTTGAAAATGGTCAATACTACATACCCAAGTTGTTAACGTTCATCAAATTTTGAAAACAAAATTTGAACATAAAACTGAATGAGTCCAAATGTATTCAGGTATTTCAAGTGGAAAGTCATTGGGTACCTTAGGAATCTATCGTTTCCACGAAACCTGTAAAGTTCCCGGTGAAATTTATCTTTTTTATGCTTTGATGTGAGCAAACACAGCCACATTGCGATTCTGACTGTCTCGGAGGAGGTTTGTTTTGTTTCAAAATTTTGTTTCACAGTATTTCTCCACAGGGTGAAAGACTATTAGCCATCAATGGCACTCAGGAGACCACTTTCACATACAGTAAGGGAGTAAGTTGAGTGGGTTGGTCACTGTGTCACTGTAAAAAGAGCTGTCTGTGTGAATGTGAAACACATACACTAAAAGAGAAAAAGAATCTTAAACTGATTTTCGTTCTTCTGCAAAGTACTGTTCAGGACTTATTGGTGGAGCATCTCAATCATGGTCATAAGTTTGGAATGTCTTCGTTTCTCGGAAACCCGACTAAGTAGAAAAGAATGTAATATGCAATAAACCATTCAAATCAATCGATACAGTCAACATGACATAAAACAAGTACTGTTGAATCGGTGTATTGGTACCTCAAGAGCTTCAAATCCTGTTTCCATCGGCTGGAAAGTGATCGAAGGTGAAAGCAAAATCAATTACTTACAACTCGCAAAAGCTCAATTCCGAGAACCTGTTGTTTGATGCTTGCAAGGAAGCGAGAACAATCTTAATTGATTTACAATTTATTGCGAATCCGCAAAGACCAATACCATTTCCGCTGGGGAGATACTAAATCGCAGACACGACCCTGTAGCTTCTATTTAATTTTTATTTATTTCATTCTATGTATAAAGAGTAACGAAACACTAACATACACTGTCTTTTCATGCTAGCTGGGGCGAGCGTGCACCGTATCGGGGCCCGTTTACGATTTGTAAAAGGTGAGGTTGTGCTTGTTTTTGAAGAACTTCCGCAGTGTGAGGCGCCAGAACGCCACCCGGAAGTCGACGTTGTAGAACGCGTAAATGAACGGATTGATCGCGCTGTTAATCCAACCGAGCCAGGTCAAGAACTCCATCAGGTCGTCACTCTTCGAGTCGTCGGGCAGGAATGGCATCAGCAGGTAGTACACGAAGAACGGTAGCCAGCAGGCGATGAAACCTCCCACCACCATGCTGAGTGTTTGGGCCGTCTTCGTTTCGCGCTTCAGCGACGAGATGCGGATCGGGATGCGTTTCCCGTGCAGCCGTATCTTGGTCGCGTTGGTCGTTACGTTCGAGGCGCACGATTCCGAGAGCGAGATTTGGCTCGCGCTGAACTGGACCGTGTTGATGGGTCGCAGCTCAAATGTGGCACCGGAGAATTTGGACATGCCGCTTGCATTGCTCCCGTTTCGTGTGGTGCTCTGGGTGCCACGTGACGCCGCATTCGGTGTGGTACGGGTCGAGCTGAGAAACTCGTACAATGTCTGGTGTGACGTGTTGTTGCTGCTGCTACCGTTGGGGTAATGGCCGGTGGAAAGTGCATGTCGTCCACCGTACGCACCGCTCGCCATTTGCCGTGGGCTGGTGTCTGCGTCCGACGTACAGTTGTCCACTTCGATATCGCAGTTCTTTTCGGTCGCCTACCCGGTTTCAGCGGACGAGTGTACGGTGCGAGAAGCAAAAGGTTGAAAAGTAAACAGAGAATAAGTATCAAAATCTGTCCCAACATTTCCCACGGTACATTTGCAGACGCGTCACACAGTGGGTACGATCAACACCGTCAGGGGAGACTTGTTTTCGTCTGGTTGCGCCCACAAGATAAACGAAGGAAAAACCCCTAGACTAATATTTGACCGGGTTGAACGCAACGGATTGAGCCGGGGCTAGTGAAGGTTCATTGAAGCCTACCAGCAAATACCGCAATAAAAGCACGAGGAAAGTATCTGACGCCGGCCACTAAGTCTAAGTAAAGACCTTTTGCATGATGTGGGTTAGGCATAAATTATTTATGCAAGTGTTTTCCATTCATCGGTATTTATAGTAATGTTCTTTTACTTAATGTGTTGTTAGATTAAGCAGAAATGTTCCATTACTTTAAGCACCACAAGCGATTTTCTTCGGTTCCGGATAAAAACTTGAGTAGGTCTAAAGTGGGTCTAAGGTTCGTGCATGTCAACCACACGAAGAAGACGAGTAGTGTGAAATAGCCACGTGGGTTGAGAAGCGAAGCCATCGTAATTAAAGTGAAATAATATTATACAAAAAATATTCACTGTGTCTTTGGATAGTGGGATTCACTTTGTGCTCCATGTACAACAAAATTGTTTTAAATGGCAAGGTTTTTTGGACAATTATGCCCTTTGATGACAAAGTCTTTTAGTACATGAGATTTCCACTAGGTGGCCTTCTTGTATAACGGAAGCTTTTAGCAAATGAGATCTTTTTAACTACGAAACTTCCTGGTAGTTGAGGCTTGCTCAAGGTTTTTTGGAGGTTTTATGGATGATATTTTTGGACAGATCAGGTCTTTGGAAAAAGAACCCTCACAACGATGGGTACTTTTAGGCCAGGTGGTTTATTTTGGGAATCACAATAAATACGACAATAAAGTATATTCAAGGGAAAAATGATGTTTTTAAGACAACAACTCTTCGACTTCTGCGAACTAGATCAGGGTATCTAAAAGAAATTAAGACATCTTATACTTGCGAAACATGACGCTTTGGGCTCTGTAAACTACAAAGACTTAAATTCGGCAAGTCTTTTCATCGATGAAGACCAGATCTCTTTTTATATGAAGATTTGACGGCGAGGTGACATTTTCCCTCGACGTGGTCGCTTAGTAAACTACGAGAATTCATCTATTAGGAGATCGCTTGGGATATGAAGCTTAAGCACCGCAAATTCTTCAAATGCAAGATCTTTTGGTAAACTAAACGAAGCCCTGAAAACCTACTCATCTCTTGAAAAACAAAGTCCTATCGAAGACAAGGTGGATGCGACATGTATTCCTACAGACAAGGAGGTCATTGAGAAAGACATCTGTGGCGATAAGGATTCTTGAACGATGAAGTAGATGAGGTATATTTTTGTTCAGTAAGGCTCCAAGAACGAATGAGACTTAAATTATATGTAGCGTTGCTACCTCTTTTAATTTTAAAACAACATGATCATTATGAAACATGATCAAAATCAAGAATTCGACTCGGCGGCCCGGTGGTGGATGTGACAGCGGCGCCGGTCTTCACACGGCAGGTTCGGGGCTCAAGTCTCATATGGGCCGTTCCCCCATGGTGAGGACTGACTATCCAACTATGCGGTAATTATAAGTCTAGTAAGCCAGAAATGGCAGGCATGACCTAAGAGGTCGTTAGGCCAAGAAAAAAGAAGAAGACTTCGAGATATTCTGACGTTGAGATCGCTTGATAGATTTCGTCAATAAGAATTCTTCTAGCGACATCTTACGCTTGGTAAAAGAAGCTTCAGTTGCGTAGGTCTTTCGTTTACAAGATCTTTTGGTATATTAGATAAAGTCTTCAAAACCTGTCCAGCTCTAGAAAAACGAGGTACTATCGAAGACAAAGTGTACCTTAGAATAAGTGTCCCCTAGACTAGAAGTTCATTTAGAAATTAAGGTAACGGTGGCGACAAAGATTTTTGGACGACGAGTCCCCTTTGGACGACGAGATCTTTTGGTAGTTGAGGTCTTTGGCGAAATAGAATTCTAGGGAAGACAAGCCCATTTATAAATAAGGCATCTTCAACGACAAGTCAAGTCGGAGACAACGAAAACGACTTTTTTCCATGTGCTGCACATGTTATGATTGCATAAATCGCACCCATCTCATAATAATGGAACTTTTTATTATTACTTCCTCCTAATCCAAACCTTCCGAAAGATCAAACTGTTACAGCTTGCGTGTAAATTCAAACTCTGCGCGTTATTATTGTTCGCCCGCAAACAATCCATGCTTTCCCCTTTCATTCGCTTACCCCACCACCACCAGGTTGTGTGCATTCGACTGAAAGAAGCCAAAAATGAAAACAAAGCATTCGGCCAATTAAATTGCTTACCGCTGACGATGTAATTTCCATTACGGGAAAAATCTATGATTGCGGAATTTTAAGTACCCCGTACCGTTAAAAACGGTCCCTAAATAAGCGTCCCAAAACTCATCCGTAAGCCGTGGGCGACACTCATTAGCATAACAACGGACAACTTCAAATTAAATCCCACAGTACACTTTCCACCCAGCAACACCGGCGAAATCAGCAACGGGGCTTGGTTGACACTCGAAACAGATAAAAAACAAACAAACAGGACAGAGCAAGCTCGAATTGAAGGGCAAGCATCCTTCATAGTGCGCCGGGAGAGTTGTCAAAAAGACCGATTTTCACCACAAACCCGCAACCGTTACGAAGCTACTCTTGCTTTCCCACCCAAGTTCCTCCCGGTCTCGGCTTACCTCCGTTTTGGTCATCCTGTTTTGGCGAGACGTCAGCACACAGCAGATCTTCGAGTAGACGTACAGCATCACGGTCATCGGGATGAAGAAGGACCCCATGGCGGAAAACACGACGTAGCCCTTGTTCTGGTTGTAGTGGCACTCATAGGTCTGTAGTGTCCTTCGGTCCTGATCGTACCTGTGTGTGGCCGACGCGAAATTGTATGTTTTCGGCGATGATGAGCGCAATGGGACAGCCAATAAAAAAGGGAAGAAAAATACAAAACAAATATGTCAGAAACTCGTGAGAAGTTTTCGAGTACAACCGATCATGGCCATGGTGCCGGAACATAGAGCCTCACCGTATAGGGGTAATTGATTTTGTGAAGATTAAAATTTTTGCAAGTGAATCCACTTACGGATTCGGATACCGTTCCCATGTCCTGTGGAGTGTATCTGTCAGACAGCTTAACGAATACGCGAGATTAAACAGCACACCGAAGTGACTTGTGAACTTTTGAATAAACATTCGGAATTGAATTTACCTCGTGCTGCAAATATTGTCGGTAGGGAGCGAGCAAACGAACAACAAAAAAAGCATCTTGCCCTTCGACTTTGGCACAGAGTACGGTACGCTTTAAGCAATGTCGGAAACGAAGGTCGAGGACTCACGGTTGTACATCGCAACCGAGAGGTCCTGGCCGGACTTGCAAGGAGTGAAGAAAATTTTGAGTTGGAAAAAAAGTTTTCCGTCACCACTTTTCAAGAGTTGGTGGTGGGAAAACGTCCACACCATCCCACTGGTGAAGCTGAACATAAATTCGAATATTTACGCTCCACAAGCTGTCATTCAGATGCGTATTCGCGCACGTGTGTGTGTGTATATATCGTGTGCGCAGCGAACAGTCCAAACAGTTCGGAGAAAGTTGCGATCGCAGTGACAAAACGGCCATAAGAATTCGCTTAAAAATGTGAAACCTTAACCGTGCTGGGCGCTCTTTTGTTTGCTGGCCGTGGTTTTCGTCTTTGTCCACGCGTATCCTTGGCATCCTTTGCAGTTACCTTTGCAGGCACCGTTTGCCGTACCATCGCAACATGCTAGTCCGGTCGGTGTGTCTGTGTGTATTTGCACGGTTGTTTGCTTCTTGAAGAGTACCGAGCAAAACAGCAGGACGGATTTCTCCGAAGGGCGCTTAAGATTTTCCATTCGACGCTCGCATACGAGCGTACCGTTCGGGCTAATTTTGCTAAAAGGTCATTCATTGTCGTGCCGCAACTTGGGCTCGGTTACTGGCCCCGGACAGGCCAGTTCCAGGCCGTCTGCACCTGTGTGGGATCTTTCATTCCGATGTAACTTGATTTATTTTTATGCCTTAACAACAGCGACAGCAAAAAAAGAGGAATCAAAGAATGCGTCAAAAGGATACCAGTTCTTTCTTTGTCACTTGAACGATCGTATTAATCTCTCGGTGGAAAGTCAAACCGGTAGAAACTGATGATGGGTTTTGTACGATGAGAAATGATCAGCGGCTAGGGCTGGAAGGAATGTGGTCAATGGCATGTTTGGCAGATGAAGTCCTTTGAAAAACGATGTCTTATGGAAAACAAGGTACTAATTTGAATTATGTATTTCTCTAGATGATAAGGTCTTTTCTGATATAAAAGATTCTTGGATTTCAAAACTTTTTAAATCATGAAGTCTCTGGGTAGATGAGATTCCTGAGTAAAAGACTTCTATAGAATACGGCAAATTATACTTGGTCCGAAAGCTCCCATGAGCGAACAGGACATTGGTTCTGGACACCATGTTCAAATACATCGTGAGTGATTCCACACGGTGCCATCCCGTTGTCGGGTGCAGGACCTTCGACGTTGCACGACGATGCGCCCTCTCGCGTAGGGTAGTGAAAGCAAACCATCCTCGCGTTCGCAGACCGCTAACGATCGCGTCGTCAAATTTATTTTGCCTTAAAGTGAGAACCATTTTAAATAATCTGTCATATTTAAATAATATATCGCAAGCCATCATAAAGAGAGCTGCAACTAGCAAGATTTTCTGTACCTAAAATACATGCTAAACAACATTTACCGTGGTTCTAAACTGACGGACGAATAAAAATCGGGTTCTGTTTAACTACAGCAATACAAACGTTAGCGTAAAAGCTCTTGTCAACTTATAAGCGCTTGCTGGTGTCTAGATTTGTCATTTTAGTCAGCTTGTTTTCCTATCTGCGTAAAAGCTAAAGTAAAGCTGAATGTTTTCAGCGCTAGGATAAAAATAAAATGTATCGTTACACATGCGTTACGCTGTTAACCACCGGCAAACCCATCACATCATAATTTCATGTCAAAAACGACGAAACGAAAACGAAAACGAATCAGTAAGTGACATAAGCATGATAAACTATTTGCCAAGATAAAAGCCCCCATGGTTAAGCTTCTACCAACCAATGTACGCAACATAAAGACATCCCGAGCTCCTGGGTCTCATCACACACGCACGCACTCCACTGCAATGAAAGTCACGAGCAAGAGTCTGTCAGTCAGTTATGTTTTCGGAATCAATATTTGAAAACCACCATTCTCGTTCTCATTGTTATGGCGATTGAGAGCGGTACGGTGACACATTTTATGACCGCACACAAAAACCCATCACGCGCGCTTTAAGGACGACGGCTCGCTACCCATCCGTTCACGCAGCTGGACGAAATCTCACAGTAGCCAGAGCTAATGGTACGTGGGCAGAATGGAATAAAAATAGCACCGCTGAGTTCGCTGAACGTTCTTGCCACTCGAAGCATCTAGAAGCTGGTTGGGCATGGAAGTGTCCCACTGCCGTGAATTGGTGCAACTAATCCAACCGGCCGACAAACAACCATCCCGCAGGCGAAAGATGAGTGTTGCTGTTAAGCGTAGTGCCAACTACGCTACCGCTTCTGCCGGCCCCGTACTTACCAGCCAAGTATTGGAGGACAGGTGATTGCTAGCGCTACCAGCCATACGACGAAAATCATCAACAGTGCTAACCGCTTGGAGCGTCTCCGTTTCGAGTAGGTGAGCGGTCTCGTAACGGCCAGATATCTGTGCGGAAGAAGAAGAACGCAAGAACACGGTATTAAAAAACAATCTTTGTACTCAAGTTGCTCAACAGCACCCATCTAACCTATCCCAGCCATACGACGAAAATCATCAACAGTGCTAACCGCTTGGAGCGTCTCCGTTTCGAGTAGGTGAGCGGTCTCGTAACGGCCAGATATCTGTGCGGAAGAAGAAGAACGCAAGAACACGGTATTAAAAAACAATCTTTGTACTCAAGTTGCTCAACAGCACCCATCTAACCTATCAACGCTGATTGCACAGAGGCTAAGGATGGAGGCCGTACAGAGCAGCACGTCGAGCGATATCCAAATGTCGCATAGTATCCAGCCCAGCTGCCACGATTCTGTGGAAGATGTAAGAAGAAGGCAAAAAAAAAACAAGTAGAATGAGAAGAAAACAACAACAACGAAAATCTGCCTACTCCCCCAACACACGCATGTACGAAACATCCGGAACGAATCCCGTGTTCACCCGACCAAACAAGGACGTGGCGGAGACCGACCGATCAGGAGAAAAACAGCAATATCCTAGGGTTTTGTTGATTCAAAGGATTACTTTCACTTTCATCCGCAAAAAAGTTCGAGGATTCGGTTACGCGTAACGCGCGCGCTCACGGCAGAGCCAATTTACCGGCACAGTGGCAGAAATTTGTGTTAATTTTATTTACTCGTCGCTCCGGCGGACGATAATGAACTTTCTCGTTTCTTCCATTCTGTTCGGCGTTTCACGCCTGGAGATGTGTGGTACAACAAAAGCTGAACAAAACACATCGTGCCCACAGCGCGACCCTAGCAATTTCCCGGTGTACATTCTACTTTGATTTCTCGCAAAACGGGCTCTGGAAGCTTATTTGTCATTTCCGACGTACTTGCAACAATTGACTGTGAGTGTTTTATCGGTTCTTTCAGGCACATTTCATTGGCCGTGGAGTTACATTTTGTCGTCTTGTGAATATGTTACAATATTTTGGAAGCCATGAGAGCTTCAGCATCATCATGATGGAGCTTTAATGAAGTTTCGATGACAAACAATTTTACAGCACACGTCTGTAACGCTATATCTATGTCATCTGCCAACTCGGGCTGGCTGTGCACCGTACGCCCTGGTAAGCTCAATCAGCATAAACATGGTACTACACCCACCTGAACCTGAACGTTAGGGGCACAGACATAAGCCGGATACGCTATGCTCTCGTATCATCTTTCATTGGCAACGAGGCAGAAAACCTTTCCCCGCCACTACCAATCCCTCCCCAGTCGCCGGTCGCGTCCGTCGAGAGAGACGCACTATGTGCACTTGTCTTGCTGGGCGAACCCAGCAGGTCCCGTAGTCCAATCAAACAAAAAACCAAAAGCGGTGGATAAAAACGGAAAATCATACTACACATGGAACACATTTTCCCGGCCCATCAAGATTTTGCTAAGCGTACTGCTGAGAGGAAAATATGATAAAAGAGCAGGAAGCAAAAAACAAAAAGAGCACACGAAAACATGAGGGAATACTGACACACAGAATCGAGATTACACTGACAGGCATGTACGGTGTAAGCCGACGCCTATCAATATCGTACCAGACAGGCCCGAAACTGGCGAGATGCGCATCCCTGGAGGTGGCCCTGGCAACGTACAACTAATCCTTGGCTCACCCGAAGCGTACCAACAAATCGAGATGGGAAATATTCGGGGGCAACAAGTTGTAACGATACGGTGTTCCTGTCCGATCCACGGGTAAACGTTTTGAGATTAGTACTTTTCGCTTCGCTCTCAAGCGGAACTGAACCAGAACAGTACGCACACAAAAAAAAACCCCTCGGCAAACGTACCAACAACAAACACGATAACGGCGGGAGGCATCACGAAAATACCGACGAGCCAGTCGGCTACGGCCAAACTCATCACGAAGCAGTTCGTGACGGTGCGTAGCCGTCGGGTGGTCAGCACGGACAGGATCACCAGCGTATTGCCGACGACGGTGATTACTATCAGCAGACAGAACAGTGCCACAAGCACCAGCTTCTTCCACGACAGACAGGCCCGGCTGCAACCGATCGTAACGTTGGCCCGATGCCGATCGTCAAACACCGACCCGAGCGATCCGGCCGGATCGTTCAGCTGCAGATTGACAAACAGCTCCTGGTACGTCGTGGACAGTGCGGCCGTATAGTTGATGATGACCGAAGCACTGGTCGGGATGTGGAGGGAATCGTTGATGGCCATCATACTTCGTTCGTCGGGGCGTTATTCGTTGACGCTGTGTGATGGAATCATTGCTCACTGGCGCTTAATAAACACTGGTTGTTCTGCACTCGTTCACCACACACTGGACGGTGGTCATCTCGAAAAGGGTTATGAATTCACCCGCCCTGGAATGTTACGGCGTCGGGGCAGTTTTCCATTTTCCGATGCTTTACAGTAGACTGATGGTTGGGAGTGAACCCGTGGACGTCTGGCACACTTTCGGAAGGTTCCGTTTTCACAATTTCATTAAACAAATGCTGCCCACCATAAACTATGATTCTGGTTCACACATACACAAAGTCACACACACACTCACACACCCACTTATCATTTCCCATTACACGTCGGCAAACGCCAGGGAATGTTATAATTCAATAGCTAAACAGCAGCCCAAGTCACCCGGCTCCCGTACAGTGTCTGTATCCTGCGGCGCGACCGAAAGGTTATTTGCACAACCCTCTATTGGGCACAGCGAACCCGAACGAACACGGGCGACGGTGGAATTGATGCGCCGGAAATTATTTGCTGCCATCGACGACTGGCGGCTAGTTAGGTGGATAGTTGCCGTCAGCGGGTAGGCTTTCACCACAAGGACATCCGCTTTTTCGCTGGTTGATTGCATCCGGCGCGCGGTCAATGTGCTGGGCAGTCTGTAAATGAGTAAAAAACGAGAGAGAGAGCAAATAGGGTGAGGAGTTAGTTTTCCTTTTTCATTGTCGTTTTTGTGTGGTTGGTTTGTTTAATTTGCTGGTATGCAAATTCATCTTTAAAGCAAACTGTTCACATTTAATCAAATAATCGAGAAATAAGCGTGGTATCATGCTTGCCGTGCAGTGAGGTGGATGAAGTTCATGGAAATTTTCCTCCAATGAAAGAAAACAAAAGTTTTTCCCACACACAGGACCGCACGGTGAATGGAATTGGGTATTGTAGGTAAATGTATTGGTTCTTGGAAACGAAACTTTCCGAGCTGTTGTTGAAGCGCAACCAATCTCATGGCTAAAGAAAAACACCAGCATACTGTTGCTGATGTTTTGTGTTTTGAGTTTGAGTCGAGATTTGTTAGATTTGGGAATCGAATGGAGTGGGCAGAATGTACTAATTCATTTTGGATGCAACGAATGCAACCATACTCTTCAATTAAAGTTGCACGATTAAAGTGCACGTCTGTGAGTAAGATCGAAATACGTAGAAGCGTTCACACTTTTCCTAGCTTTGCAGACACATGAACGTAACGCTCATTTTTTGTTGTTGTTGAGGTGCTTATTTTTACTTTCCGAGAAGATCGTCTCGAAGGTTTCGTCTGTTTTCGAATATCTATAATGGATTTTTCCACGCACCTTTTCTATTTCCTTCCTTTGCCCAGAACCATATTCTGAGAACGTAGGCAAAAGAAAACAAACTCCGTGCAACATAAATTTCTTGTGTTTCAGTTTATAAATATGGCAGCTGTTTTTATTCATGATTTTCATGTAAAAAATGGATTTCGTTTACTTCATTTAAGCGAGAGAGATCTTTGCTTCCGAATATGCGCTTAAGGTGTATAATGTGGGAAGCGTTCCCTTGAATCAACTAAGTGAATTATTCTAATAGACCAGGAAGCATACTCTTGATGTTCAATTCTTAAATTAATCATGGCATATTATCTTGAATGGAGTGGTACAGTACAGAGAATTCTCGGTACAGATTAGAATGGTACTAATCATTCAACTTGCAACAATTACAATGTTCTAGACAGTTTCCACGCAACAAGTTTTTTTTCCAGTGAAAAGAGAAAAGCAAACTTGGTAAGCTCTACGGAAACTTCTGGCGCGTTCTGTTTCCGACGCGACGTCGGACAAAACAATCGACGTCCAGCAACTGTTTCGGGCCGACAAATTTGTGATTGGATGTAATTGCAACGTCAAAAATAATTATGCACACAATAGCTTAATTGAATTGTTTCATGCAAAGTTGTAGATGCATTTATTTTTCTTGTTTTGTATGTCAGCCCAAGCAATGGTGACCAGACCAACTATTAGGCATTAGAAAGCTGTCCAAATGATTGGGAAATATCTTACTAATCTTCACACATAAATTAAACGCTACATAAAAAATAATAACCGCTCAAACAAAAGTAGATCTATCAACATTATTATTTTTTATACCATTTTTTTTAAATTGAAAAATGAATTAAATAATATCATTGGTATGAATAATATTATTGGATATCCGTTTTGAAAATTTCAAGATCGTGCAAAGGTATACATTATTTTAAATATTAGTGCAATTCAGTAAAACACCGTGCACCTCCATTGCAATTTGCAACGTATTCGAGTGAATAATGTTTGAGCAAAAATCATACAAAAAAGTACTGTTTTGGTGAATAATATACTCAACATTATTCAATATTATTTATACTATGTTAATGAAGCAGAATTTTATTTATTTTCAATTTCTTAATCAATTTCCTTTCAATCTCTTCTTTTATCAATTTCGTTTGATGTTCAAGAAAACGTAGTTAATTAAACAGTGTTGGAATAAGGTTAATATTTTCAAACATGTCTTTTTTGAATTCTACTTTTTCTTTCTTGGCCTAACGACCTCTTAGGTCATGTCTGCCATTTCTGGCTTACTAGACTTATAATTACCGCATAGTTGGATAGTCAGTCCTCACCATGGGGGAACGGCCCAGATGAGACTTGAACCCCGGTCCTGCCGTGTGAAGACCGGCGCCGCTGTCGCAACTACCACCGGGCCGCCACGTCTTTTTTGAATTATGTATGAATAAAACACTAGTAAACTAAGATTAGGTTATAAACAAAGAACTGCTCGATTATATCCAAACGGCATGAACTAGTCAAATTATTGTATGGATTTATTTATTGACAAACGAATATATGTACAGTTGCAAACCAACCAGCGATACAGTTGCACATATTTATTCACGTTTTCCTTACACGAAAATCACAACCACCCCCTTTCGTGTATATATTTTACAAACACAATCAACTTTTGTCAATATTTCTGTCAAAATCGAAGGCTTCAAAGGACAATTTGGACCTTTTTTTATACGCCTTTGCTTGATCGCTTTTATAATCTTTGAGTATTTTTTCTACACTTTCTTTGCTGTATTTATCTATTCTTTTGATAATAAGAAAATTGTAAAACATTAACTTTCAACTGTCGTATAATGCTTTGTTCTTCGTCCCGGTCAAAAATAAATGCATAATTAATCAGTAATAATCGGCAGCCTTTTGCCCGGCAGTGGTAATATAATTTCCTATTAATTTCCATCCACACTCTATCCATCTCATCAAACACTCGCCGCTGGCACCAGTCAGGCAAATAGACCAGCGTCACTGTAAGCGGTAGGATTTATCGTTCGGAAATGATTGGCCGTTGAGCTGAGCCAGTGTCGTTTCGCTCTCGAAACTTTCTTAGATCATTTCCGGAACCGGGTGGTTGGCTGAATAATAGCAATAACAATAACAATAGCAACAGGCCACCAGTTCAGCGAACATCACACGATGCTTATTAATAGCCAACCGGCCGTAGGGTAGATTAATCATGCCGGCAAGACACCCATTGTAGCGCTACCCTAAAACGCTTAGCGCAACGGCAAAACATCTACGCTCCGGTGAAGGTGAAGACGAAATGCCACCCTTAATTCCGATATGAAACGGACCGTTTTTATCGCACCTTCGCGCCACACAATTCCTCCCACGGTGTGCCATTAATGGCTCAAATTGTGGACAGTTTCATTTGTTCCACGTGCTGCACCTAAGTTTGTGATGTTCTTGTGAGCTACGCGAGGCACGATGCCGTACCAGCAAGTACGTTCGCCGTCTGTTGCCGGTTCACCATCCGTGGTGCGTGGAATGTGGCCCAACTCTGTTCGCTCTTCCTCCCAAAACAACTAAGAAACCGACAATCTCAAGAGTGTGTTATCCCTGCAAAGCACGCTTTCCAAGAATGGCAGACATGCTAAATTTACATACCGACGCAAGTGGGACCGGCGCCAACAGTGGCAGTGGTTTGGCAGCAGTTTGGCACATTAAGGCACACAAACTCCTGACGGATCGGTTCCGATGGGACTCGGTGAGTACGGTGGCAGCAATCAGAGCAATTGTCAGATGACTGTTAATGATGATAAGAGTCACACCGTGTATCGTGCCGTAACTGTTGTGTGCTGTGGAACTTTTACCCATTGGTTGGCATGTGACACCAGGAAGCGAATTAGAGAGTGTTCATTTTTCTCGAACACGTTGCGAAAATGAACATGGCAGTAGCATCCTCCGGTTGGTTGGAGTTTTGTACGCCGGCGGCCATCGCGTTTTAGCGCGTGCATGCTGTGATTTTAACATAATTGTAGGATCAAGTTTTCTTATCCGGCATTGTCATACTTTGAACGTATGTTCGTTTATAGTTAGAGGGTGGGTTGTGAAGTTTTAAATTAAACAATTAATTACACCTAATTTATAATAGTTCTAAACTTTGTGACAATTGCTAGCGAAAGAATGTGAATTCGCGTAATTGAAATGCATAAATTAAGTTATTGCTTTACTTGAAAGCCTTGTTTTGTTTTAAAATAAGCTTTTTCTTTGAAATGAAGTTTTACCAGACTCTTCATGATCAACATCAATATAAAATACCTGAAGCCTACAAGTAGCACCCTCAATCAGTATCATAGCTAAATTTATGAAGCGTCCGCTGGTGTTTCCATTCTCTAAAGCAGACGTGTCAAACAAAAGTCAAGTCCTCTAAATCTGTCAAAGGAGACAATCGACTAGCGGGAACTTCCTAGAAGGAATTTTCTTACCATCACGGCTGATTCTGTTCATATTATTGGAACTGTGTGGCGTTAAATTATATATTATCTTCTAAATTACTATAAAGAGTTATATTCCCCAACAACAAATATACAAACACCAATCCATACGAGATTTTAAGCATTTAACCATGAAATTGGTATTAGCCCTGTTAGAATAATTCTTATGGAGATGAGCTTGGTCTAAGATTAATGCAAATTGGGTATAAACTACTGATGCTTAACAATATTGGCAGTCATATACCTTCAACCAGCACGAACCGTCTGAAATGATTTTACATTAAATTATGATTCTTTTTCTTGACTTAACGACCATCAAGGTCCTCCTAAATACCGGCCATCTTAATGGCTTCCTGAACCTATTGATACTACGTAGTTTGAAAGTCAGTCCTCACTATGGGAGTATGGTCCGGATGAGATTCGTGCTCCAGTCTTATCGCGTGAAGAGCTTTGGCTACCGGATAGCCTTACTTTTGATAAATGCATGTCATTACACTATTAATATTTTTGCAATTTATGGGTTCAGTCCAGTCGGCAAAACATGCGTTTGACATCTCTGCTTTAAAGCATTGTTGGAGTTATGATGATGGGTACAACAGGCGTGCAGTACTAATAGAACCAGTTTAGTGTATTTATTATTAGACGTTTGTAATATTTGTAAACAAACAGTAAAATTTCGCTCCTATTATCCGGGATATCGTCAAACGGTTATCCGTTCTATCCGCCTTATCTATCCTCCGTTCTGTTCAAATGCCTTAGGAACAGTTACTACAACGAACAAAATTATCCAACTTTGGCCTTCACAATATGCTACCAGATGGTTAGCCGAGACCGTAAGTTAAACTCGTGTTCTAGCACTCCGGGTACTGGTTGCTTTCCTAAAGACATTACAATGCATTGTTCCAGAAAATCAGATTGCTTCACAATCCCAACGAATGTCTGTACTAATAAACAGTCGTAGAAATGCGAATGATTTTAAAAGCATTGCTAGAAGCTTTGTACTTTTATTTATGTGTTACACAAGTATTACATTTCAACGAATTCAACCTAATAGAGTACCAAGTAATATATTGAAACCACCGCTAATTCCGTCGAATTTTCATGAAATTACGTGTTTTGGTTGCGTTTGCTTAAGCAGAATTTTTCATATACTACTTTCCAGCAGCAACTTCAAATGAAGAAAGCTCTCATTTCTGCGTGGGAAAAATCAGGGTTTTAGGAAAATTGTTACCGTAACAAATGAGAATTCTCAAAACAGCTGCTTTCATGGTTGTTGTCTTGTTACTTTTTTTCACGTATGAATAAGTTGTCTAGCTGAGCAAAATGTTGGAATTGAAAGATGAATTTTACAACTGGATTTATTTTTCTTATAAATTGTTTGGAAAAATCCGAAATGAAAGGAATGGTTTTGAGTAGCTTGAAATACATGTAGGAAAATGATGAAAAACAACTCTTTTTCAGAGTGCAAATTACTGGTCCTGGTTGATTAGATACTTCAAAAGTCACATTTATATGGAAATTGTGTAAACAAAAGTTTATACTTTTGTATTCCGAGAGCATAAGGGTAGTGGTGCCAATTTTTATTCCTAACAAATCTCATAGTCAGCAATACGGCCAGACCGTTCTATATGAATACAAAAAAAAATCTCATAGTCAAGAAAAAACTCAAAGTTTCGAAAACATTAAAATGACTGTGTTCTTCCCCTGTGTGACTGTGTTCCCCAAGCCCTGTCTTAATTGTAATGTCGAGGAGAAAGAAGTATTGCTTTTTGGAAAAATCTGAAATTTTATACCACCTGCGGTCAAACAGTCGAACAGCCGCAGCAATTGAACCGAAACAGCCAAAGGCAACTAGAACCGTTTGACAAATGACATATCCTATTGACAGTTGATGCTCTAAGTGCGTCACAAGCTTGCATATTTATTTTCATCATAAATTTGCTAACACTTTAAGGAATGGAAAATGCATAGCTGTATAATATATTTTTTTTAATTTATGAAAAATCTGATATTAACAAGTTAAAAACATCGGTGGTGTGAGCTACCACCCACAGAACCTCTAACCACAGTTAACCCACAGAAGCTCTAGAAATACCAAAAAAAACTAAAACTAACAAATTTGGTCGAATCTAATTTTTGGTTCTTGCTCGAATAATGTCTAAAGCTTTTGGCACTCTTGCCTAGTTTTGTCCATCAGTTTGTATGGAGAGCTGGTATCATTTCAACCACAAAACGTAAAAACCTTGCTAAGGTGCTTTGCTGCTTACAGACCCCATTAACAGCCTGTGGTGGATACGCATCGTAGGTAAAATCATTTGCTATAAATCGTTGAAGGAGAATAATTACAGCGGTAACTACAGTTAACACATTACTGACAGATTGATAGATTAATAAGAATATCGATCCATAGCAGAGGTATATTAGAATAGGTTAGACATTACTTGAAGATTAAGATTAACTAGTGAGCATGAAAGGTTCCGCGCATGAAAGGTAGAAGTAAATGTGATGTTATAATTATTTTTTGGAATAAGTTACATAGAAGACAATCAAAGAAACCCTGAAAGCCTAAAAACTAGAACTAGTGCATAAGAAAGATATAATTAGAAACCAATACTAAGAGTACTAATCAATAGCAAGAGCATATGGTTTGCAGCTCCACAACAGTCTCAGTGAGCAAAACCCTTGCCAGAGTTTTAGAAAACAGTCAATGCTAAATGTGACGTTCATCTAATTACCACCTCCAAACGCCATCATAGATTTCTCGGGAGTGTCCTCAATGCATCGCCAACAGATAAGCCTGCTTTTTCCTAGTGTAAACGTACTGCGCCACATTCCAATGGCGAAAGGATAAGCTGTGGAGCAGCACAACAACAAAAACGGAACACAAAATTCCTGCAATAAAGGAGTGTTGGTACGGAAGCATTCGTTTGTAGAAGTAGCTCGTCACAACAACAAGGCGTGACATCAGCCCTCTGTTTGACAAACCCAGAAAGAGCGTACCTGGTACGACCGTGCAACGCTCGATGGATGTAAAATATGGACTATCTCTACGCTCACCTACACACATAACTCACCTCACCAACACTGCGCTCCATTTTCTCGCTACCCTTGACCAATCAACAACAAATATTAGAGGGAGCAGAGCGATGGACCTCCATTCTTGTTGCCGCCCGCAGCAGTTCTGTGAAAACAGTTTGCTCATCGAACCTGGCTTGGCTCATCAATTAACGACAGCTTCGTATCGGGCCGCCTTCGCCTAACTTATCATGACCGCTGCCGGAACCGACCGAGCGAGCGCGGATAGTTTCCCAGGAAAAAAGGGAAAATTAGCAACAGCCTTGGCTGCCCACGAACGTTTCCAGCGACATGTGTCTCGAGGCGTCCGAATCGATTAGCGATATTTCGTGTGTCACAGTCATCACTTCATCACTGCTTCGGTAGTCTAGTCGAGTCGCTGAGTAGCTTGCTTTGGGCATTGCGTTACCCACTCGAGGAACGTAATCTAATTGAGACTCTTTGAAAGAAATTGAGCGTGATAATTAGGTACGCAACCTGCCTGTCGGGACACAGTTCCAAACTCAATGTGACTATAAATCCTCCAATTAAAAGGCAGATTGATTTTTACATCCATTACGTACTGTTGCAGGGACAGTCCTTCAAAGCTAAACAAACTGGACATTCGAGTATAAGAAAAGGAAAAAGATTTCTCGCTCACTACATTCATCAATCAACGCGCAAGAATCGTCCCACCTAGCGGCAGAAAGTTGGCAGAAAAGTTCGGGAAATTGCCCCAAACGTTGACACGACTCCATTTCGGGTATCGTTTTGACACCTTGCCGTCCTTGGAAAATCAGGCTAATGATTTTATCATCTGAAGTAAAATCAGGATAATTAATTTCGTCCTTCCGTGAAGCGATGCTTGATGGGCATGCCGTGAAGGCCAATGGAGTTTGCCAGTTTTTTTTGCCGTACATTTTCGCCCGAGTCTTGATGTTGACTGATGAAACGAAGAACGAACCTGCACGAAAGACGTATTGAACAGAGATAAAGAAGCAGTATGTGTGTGTGTGTGTGTGCTGCTGCACTCAAGACAGTTGACAACTAATCGAATCAAAACTGGGGACAAAAAATCACTTAACCCATTATGGGTTGTCCCGTATGGCGCACTGTAGCATTGTTAGCGAAAGGACAAAACAAATCCCTTTCTGCCGTGCTGGTGGTGATGGTCGGCGACTCGCTTTTCTTTGACGTCCTTTCGGGAAACCTTTTCTGCCGAAAATAATTCCGAAACGGTTTTATGCTACTAGTGACCGGACCCGTGCATTGGGTCCCCTGGTAAGGTTTTATCGAATCTTGCGCTGGTCGTTGAAGAATGCGATAATATATTTGAAGCTCGTGTCCCTTTTTCTATCGAATGCTCATCTTCGCTTTCTTTTCACTAGCACATTCGGTTCCTACAGGATCGATCCCGGATCCTGAACCCCTTTTCTCTTGCCAATAACTCATGGGTGGTTGGTTCTACAAAATATATACAGGACACACTTAACCAGTGCGCTCACTCGACCGTAGCGAAGGAATAATTTGGTTTGGTGTAGATGTTTTTAAGGGAAATACATTACTTGAAAAATCTTACAAAATTGGCGAACCAGATGTGTGAAAAGCACAAGAAAATAACTAACAGCAGGCACCGTGAAAACGTACGATCCAATGTAGTAAAAATCTAATTACCGTTTTATTTCGACGCTTGCCTTGCTGCGAAACTTTGTTGCGCACTTCAAAGCAATTGATGGAGACGGCTGGTCTCCCGGACTAAGATTAAAATGCTAATTACGGTGATGCTACATAATTTCACATTCATCACACGTTAACGAACGCATCGGACGATCGGACACAATATCTCGGGTATGAGATGGCTTTAATTAAAACTAGACCTTGAACGAACTGACGCTCTAGCGCCAACACCCGTCTGATGGCCGGTAATCCGTATTTTCTGCACCATACGGTGGTCGGCGGCACCGAATCCACTGCTCACTGCCGGTACGACTTAATTTCCTGTCAAAAGTCAGTAAAATAATTAACAACAGCAAAACGCTGCACGGGGAAGACCCCGATGGAGGCTTAGCAGAAGCAAACAAAAAAAAAACACAAACGACACAAGGCATTCTGCAAAAACAAGTTTATCTTATCGACCACCGGCGAACAAACTTTACATATAGCACGGGAAGTGCGCTTTGTACTAACAGCTTTCTACTTAAAAAGTTTACAGAAAGCAATTGTACCAAGCGATCGTGCTGGCACGGTCGGAAGACCGTGACATTCGCTCTCCCAAGCAGCACCATTTATGTCCTTGACCATTGTCATTTGAATGGTACTTTATTTGCTATTTCATATTCCACTTCTGAAGTGGAAAACAATCGTTGTGCGACCTATAAAGAAATGCGACCAATCGTTCGCTAGGGGAACGATTGTACCTTCAGTTTGCTGATTTCAATATCTATCGAGAACGAGAACACTTTGAAGCGATATGAACCGAACATTAGTATCTTTTTTTTTTGCAGTGCATTGAGTGGAAAATATTTCCCCAAATCGATAGGGCCAGTTCGGGAAAAAGGGAAGACACAGCACAGTAATGTTGCCCACATAATGAGCGAATCGGTGGCCCGCTTACCATTTTCAATTCAATAGATGGCAATCAAACATGAGAACGAACGAAACTGTTGAACGTTAGAAAGAGTCCGAGAAAAAGAGCATGTTTGTTAGATAGTTCTGGACAGTGAATGTTTCAAACCCCAACGTGGACCTAGCGGAAGCGTGTGTACTTGAAACTGGAAGCACTATTATGGAAATTGCCTTAGCAAAACCAACTCAACCGTACAAACGTGGGGGAACATTTTGTATAAATCCTTTCAAAACCGGCTTAATGGTCGACCCTGCAATAATCGGACCTTCTGGGTTTTGGCCCTTTAGCAGCTACTAATGTTGGTGCAAAAGATACCTTTCGTTTTACAATTTGCTTCGTGTAAGCATCCCGGTTCCAGCATATAGAAATAATTCCTGTTAAAGGATTAGTTGTGAAAGTAGCTCTCCTCAGCTGAAGTGATTGGAAAATATCATTCCATTTCGTTTTCAACACTAACACACATTAAGCTTATGATCGTGCATGTCATCCACGCGATTGTTACTGAAAGGATTGTGTAGTGCTCGAATGACAGAAGTCAAGGACGCAAAACAGAGACGAAAAAGAATTAAAAAAATAGGAAAATGAAGTGTGAAATAACCTCGTGCTTCGAGAAACGAAGCTACTGTTTTCAAAGCAGAAATAAAACTATACAATATAACAAATATCTACTGAACCTATCGACAGTTTGTGTGTTGCACAGTTTGGTTTATAGGACGTACAGTGGCGTACGAGATAATAAGACCGTCTAATGTTATAAAATCATATTCAAACGTCTCACCGACTGCATAAATGTTGGGGGGTTACGTCTTACGAGAGCCAAAGTGTGTCCTGGAAGGTACATACATACAGGACATCTACATCTGTTCTACATTAGGCTTGATTATCCTCAATGAAACAGCCAGATCTCTATACCGTAGACAAGATCCCGTCGACTAACACGTTGTACTTCATTGAAATTTGCTCCTGACACATTGACGAGGGCGAAGCGGGTAGCCCGACGTTGGTTATTTTCGAGTAGCACCAATTCATTGAAGGGGGCCATTACACTATACACACATACTCCAAAAGCGAACATAAGGGGTGACAAAGCTCACACGTCATGTTAGTGACCAGTGCTCCTCGCAACGACATGGTCCTCGAACGTCAATCTTGTGTCAATGAGCACGCCTAGTTGTTGTTGTATTCCAACGCAACTAATAAATTGGCCCAGTTACAGGACTACGCTACGTAACTCCGGAGAGTATGAAAACCTCGTTGTATTCAAAGAGGTCGATTGCTTGTTACTTTTATTACCTTTGAGGCAAGTATTCTTTTGATTCGATATTGAAGTAACTTAGGCGCATTTCAGCTGAGGTAACTCATGTTGACGTATGCTAGGTCAGTTCTAGACATCTCATTAAGATTCAAATTAATGTTAACAACACTCCTTCTGTCCACTAGCATACAATTTCTAAACAAAACGTTTATATAGTTAACATTTCCTCTCTTTCATCGTTAAAATAAACTGTCTGTTAATTTTTTGTCTAACCTATCGAGGACTCGGAACCTCAAGAACCTATCTGATACAGCACGATTTGATTTGATATTCTTAGTATCTGATAGTCTCATAGTCTGATAAGTCCTTTGTATTGGTCCATAAACAGTCCCATGGACTCTTTCTAGGACATAGACACTGGCCATGTACTAGTATCTGTTCTATTTTAGATTAATTGACTTATATAGATATAGAGATTTTCCTTAACTAAATAGCCAGATATCTAAACCATAGACAGGATTGAGTCGTGCCACATGTTGTAGTTCATTAACATTGTCTTCTGAACGAGTTTTCTCCGTAAACGATGTTTCTTAATGACCTGTTTAACTAATTTCACCACTATTCCACAACGCATTGTAACGTTTAATATACAAACAATAGGGTAACTTCCGAAAACACATAATTGCTATTGAAAATTAAGATATTGCTAATGATTTAGGAGACCCTATTGTGTTGTTCATCACTGTAATAACTGGGTGCAATTTCCTAGCGAACGATCCTATAAACAAAAGCTATAGTTTGCTCCCTAATAATAGCAGCAAACTATAATCAAATCACCTCAATAGAGAGAGGGATTAATAGAAACAAATGCCCACTATAAACGATACTCAGTATTACCATTCATCAAACCACCTTCCGCGCTCAACACCACACCATCCAACCAGCGCACATATTTCCGGTCAGGTCGCATGTGCAACGAATGTTTTTCCTACGGCCGGACGGCGGGAAGGTCCAGTAATCGGGGCGGAGGAGTAGTACAACGTTTAGTTTAGTTTTCGGACCGGTCGGACGATTCAGGTGAAGGTCGATTTATTGGATTCTTTACCTTGTGAGATGGGGCCAGCAGTATATGTAGAAGCTCTTAAATCACGTCCCACTTCCGGCAGGTCGTTTTTATTTTGGTCCAATGACGTAAATTCTTTCTTAAAGGTGTCTTACTCGGTTTGGCAAACAACCATGACATTTACATGCGCGTGTGCTGAAGGAATCCGAACTGGGAGTCGAGCAAGGAATAGTTAGAATAGTTTAATATTCGATTAAAAAAAAAAAAATGATTTTGACGACTTTTAGGAGGTTTGTACACAGTTTGTTCGAAGAAACCCTTCCAAGAAGATTGCATCTGATCAGTTGGCGAGAATTGTGTCTAAATGAAACCAATTTTATTGAAGGATGAGGGTTAGACATCTCTCGATAGCAGTGTTAATCCACGTTAAATACATTTGTCCACAAGAATCTGATCCAATAAACTGTTGTATGTATAGTGACTGACAGTGTAGTAATAATATACCCTTTTCTTTGCTGTGTGTTTCTAAAAGCTTCGCCAATAAATGCCTGCAAATTTAATTATCTATTAAGGAGCTTTCCTTTTCTAGGAAATACGAGCCGGTACGATTGGTTGATTGCGGATCCCATAGTATTACCATGTGAATTTCAGAGTTGTTCGAGCAAATATTTCCATCATTGTCTTTCACTTTTCCATGGTTCGATTTACTCGGTTGCTGTGCATCGGTGTATGGATAACGAACAGAGCTTTTAACCTATCGTGTGCCATCTATTAATACACTCGCATCAATCAAAAAGGAACCATGAAGAGAACGTTCGAGGGCAAACATAAGTTTGTTCCTGTGTACTATATTTTAGATCGTTTGCTAACACGACACGTGTACATTATAGTAATATTAAATGATTAATAACTTGTCACAAACACTTTTCATAAAGACATTTAAAACTAATGATCAATAAAAATAATGTTCTTGAATTAAAGTTCGACAACATCAAACAGACTGAAAATAAAAGTTTCATGATTCCTAGAAAACATTCGCCACCATTTAACTAACGTTCAACGACAGTTCGTTGTGGGAAATTAATTATTTTAAATTGAATACCGAGAATGTTAAATGGATCACAATTCCATCAATGATCACTTCATTACCTCTAAAACTTTTAGAAGTTTTTGATTTGTAGCCACTTAAATTTTCACCGTAACTATTAGCAAATCATTTGCAGGTTTTATAAATATATGAGGCATAAAGATTCCAAAAAAACAACAGCATCAAATTTGAATTTCTGATGTTCAAAATACACAAAACAAAAATAAAAATCATCTCATTTCTCCTATTCAAGCTATTTATAGCTGACAAAACTTTGTTATAAAGTTCGTCCAATATCTGCGAGTGTGTTCGGAATGGCGTATAAATGCACAAACAGTAATGTAATAATCTTCAATTTGCTGACATTTTCGCCGGTATCAAACGTAACGCAATTTGTTGAAAAATTGTACCATCCGCGCGGCGTTTTCGGTTTAGTTTCGGGGCTCAACTTTTTGTCGTCATCTTTTCGATGCCTAGATATGCCTTGGTAATGGATTCAAAGTAGAAAATTTTACTCAGCGCTTGGTAAAGTTGACAAACTCGCTGCCTTCCGCTTGCTAGCGCGGCACACTTATTACAAAACCAGCTGCCGGGAAAGTGCTGGTAAGGAAGTGCGCGTGTAAACAATCATAAACTTTCCTCAACTGTCGCTAAACGTTCGCTGCGAACTAATGAGAGAGCGAACTTTAAGTACTTTAGGGCACACGAAGCTGTTCAAATGAACTTAAACGATGTTTGCAACACACTACCGTTATGCAAAAAAGCTGCCCCCAAATGAACAGCAAACGAGGCTTATTTAACTTTTAACAAAGTGGTTTTGAAATAAGTTTATAATAACACTACCATTCACTATTTTTCGCTACGGTGAAGGTATTGTGCTGGATTGTAAAATCTATGTTTGAACAGAAATCGGGTCGTTCTTGTGTTTCAAGCAATACTACACTAAATTCAAAGCGTTAAGTATTAATTTTATAGAACATGTAATAATTTCAAACGTTCATGTTATGATAAAACGCGAATCGGCTAAAATACACGTAGTTTTTGATCAGACAAATTGTATTATATGGCCTTGTATAGACTTTTCGACGTTTTTCTTTATTTAAATTTTATAACTGCAGCCAAAATTGCAGCCAAAAATTTGAACAAAGCCTAGATTTTTTTTTTAATGATCTTCTTGAAGCTGAGTAGAATATAGAAATGGCTCAAACTGTATGCATTCCACATACCAAACCATAACTGTAAACACATTCTACAATCTTCATTAGAAGTACATATTGGGATTTAATTCCAAACGAATTAAAAATATATTATTATAACATCAAACTGCACAAAATGGACAACACGCAATCATAAGCCAAAAATAATCAATTCTCATTACTTCACTCACCTTTTCAGTGGTTCCACTGCATTAAACCTGCTGCAAACAGCGACGCCGGATCACCTGGCAGATACCTGCCATTCGTTCTGCTTAACCTTTGCCCACACTCCGTGGAAAGTAATTAGTTTATGAAGCATCTGGTTTGCCAGTACGTCCCCACAGCCGCACATCGCACATAATCCTCATCCGGGGTGGAGTTGTCTCGCGGGGGGGCCGTTATCGTTTCCAGCTTCATCAAAACCGCTCTCGCGCTATAGGAGATAATCAAGCGTTGTTTTTTTTTTTTGTTTTCGATCCGCTGCAACACTGACTAACGGCCGGCAAAATGATGTCACGAATTGTTTGATTGTTTTAGTTGGGGCGAGGACTTTAGCCACAAGCCTCTGGCAAGCGGTCACATTAACCGGGGATAACAATGTCGTTCATTACATTCGTTCTCTCAGCACCCTGCACCGATCCTTCCGATCCTTGCCAGCTTGTTGCATGCACACGTTCCACTGGCGGTTACAGCCGGTAGGTCATTAAAACTTACGACCGTGCTCCATTTGTGTCGACATAGTAAGAGCTTCTGAGAGATGATCAGTTTGCACTAGTTTTCCTAACAACACTCAATGGATCACCAGGAATAACCCGAACTAACGAACGCTTTAATGCACAACTCATCACAAAGTTCTTCTGCTAACGCTTCACTCTTGTCGCTGGTTGATCGCGACTTACCGGACCGGTACCTGCAGTCATCGGGACGACCACCGTACCAAGCGTACCGTTCGACAGCACGCGCACAGTTCGACTGTCAACGGTCGGTAGAAATTTGTCCGCGCGCCAAACAACACATTCGAGCAGCTTGGTGAGCAACGGATTCGTGCTCGAAACGCATCGGTTTCGTACCGAAAGCCGCGACATTCAAAGCTTGCGCAGTTGCGTACATTCATCCGCCTGTCAAGCGGCGTCTGTCGACCGGAATAGTAGCAAGTCCTGGAGGCCTACTCGGATGTGGGGAAATCATAGCAACCGGAGGTTCATTCATTCATCACACACACACACACCGCTTTAACACGGTGTGGTTCGTCTTACCTGCGTTTTTGGGGATTGTCGTTCGTTGCTAGATATTCGTTTGGGTTCCTATTTTCATTGGCCACCCACTCGCGGACACGCCACACGGCAATGACTTATGGAGACGTTTTATTTTTCTACCATTTTTTGCTACCTTTCTTCATCCCACCGAACTGATCTCCCATGGGGGGAAGGATCGTTGATTGACGAAATATTGAGCCGTGGGGTGATAAATAGTCATTAATTAAATTTCAATCAGCTTTCATCCCCACTCGGGCGTATCGTGAAGAGGGCAGACGCTAATGGTGGGTTTTTGGGGAAGAATAGGCGAAAAACGGTTGGTAAATGTTTAAAAAGTTGCTAAAGATTTTCGAACATTCGTCACCACTGTTTTCCCCTGGGTCGTTAGAGGGGGAAAGGGAACGGGATGGAAGAGATGAGTGGTAGTTGGCGAAAGTTTCCCCCTCCTCGTTTTGCTTTTCGCAAGAAAGGAAATGCTAAACACGCCGGGAAGCTTATTAATAATTGATCTTCAAAAATTGATGCAACATCGAACGAGCTGAACGAGTTACGGCCCGATACCTGTTCTTTTCCCCGCTGGGAATGCCATGCTGAGAAGAAATGGAGTGGGCCGGCTTAGTGTCCTAAAAGAAGGAGGACAGTTTATTTTTAGACGACACAGACGCACACACACACACACAAGGGAATCTGGCTGGCAGCACTTTACAAATTGTTCGCTCACTGTTGTTGTAGGGGCTGTGTTTATTTTGGTTTTGTTCGCTATTTGTTTGTGGATTTGCTTGACTTTTGCCGTGGTGTATGTGTTCGTTCAACCCATTTAACCAGCCCCTTCCCCCCGTTGATATGCAAAACAACCTTCCAACTACCTATGGAATGCTATATTTGTGTGTTAGGATAGGGTAGGGAATTCATATCGTTAATATTTAAAAGAATTCATCCATCCAGCAAACGAGAAACCAATGATTCGACACGTCACACTTTTCGGCACACAACCTGTTTGCTTTCTTGCTAACCGGAATAATGGAAGGAACCGGCTTTCCTCTAAACTTTCCGCAAGACGCCATGGCACAGTGGGACAGCATGGAACAAACAAGAAAATACATTTTTTTGTTCTTGTTGGGACATCTCTTTAAACTTTTGAACATTTCATCAACGCTTCTTCGATCAAGGAGTTGTCTATCCAGTGGAAAGCCCGGAGCGTTGGATTCAAGGATTTAATTTACAAGTTCATCACGATATTTATTTGTTCAGGCGTATAGTTGACGCTTTCAACGAGTTGTTGAGCTGTCCGGAACGACATCTGCTTGCGTCGCATTAAACGCACTGTTGAATCAGAAATCTACTCTAACTTGTCGTTTGTATTCTCAATAATCCTATCTATTATTAGCGTGTTTTAAATACAGTCATTATCTTCATAATGGGAACAAGTTTTTCGCCTATATAAACACATCTTTCAAGGGACAAGGTTTTATATACCAAGCTTTAGGAGCTAGTGGTGTGATTCATTTCTGTGTGTTGAGGAGGTTTAAGAAACCAATGCCGTATCTAATTTTCGATCAATACTGCAACAGCCACAGCAAAAGCAACTCATCTACCAAGAGACCTTGTAGTCAAAGGTACCTCAGCCACCAAAAGATCTAGTCGTTCGAAGACCTCCTCGTCTAAATCGCATCAAGTCTCCTGAAGTTAGGATTCAGGCGAATATTTGCTGGTTTTTTTTATCAAACGATAACTTCAACCGCTTCATGGTTTTGGTCTGCTGCAGACATCCTCAACACCATTATCATCTGTAAATCCAATATCTCAGACTGACTTGCGTACACATCAGCACTATCATTCCACCTAAATTTGAGCGTACCAATCCTTCTCTGTACATGTGGAGGCCTAAAATGACTTTACGGATTTGGTGGTTCGGTGTCAATCTCATGGCACAAACTTCATATCTCAAAGCGAGTTTGAGTACTGGGTTTTTTCATATTCTACACAGTACGAGCTTAGTCCATCGCAACAGGTGTTGTGACTTGATGCTTTTAGGTGCTTCACACGGCAGAACTAGGTATCGAATCCTGCCCGGACTGTCTCACCGGACACAGGTGTTAATAGCATTTTCAGTCCAAGGAATCTCAAGGTAGTACTGCCAAAGATAAGAAGAAGGTGTTTATCGATTTAGATTTACGTATACATCCTCAATTATTTATTTCATCATATATTGTTTTTTTCCTTAACTCACCAACGAAGACTTAACTACTTTGCCTATTATTTATATCTGCTTCCTTAACCTAAACGAGTTGAATAACTTGATAATAATTTATCATCAAGTCAGGGCTGTACTGTCCACAACCTAATGGAATGGATGGATATGGATCGCTGGCGCCAGGTCGATGTAGTCTACACTGATTTCTCAGCAACAGTCGATGTAGTTCTACAATATTGATTGTACAAAAGACTTTTAAAAAACTTGGATTTGCGGCCTATGTGTTGCAATGTTTCGAATCTTTCCTTGTATGGGTCGTAGCAATAATGTTAAGATAGCCTTGAGCACGTCGGGCGTTCCCCAATGTAGTGTCCTCAGCTCTTTTCATTTCCTTCTGCTTATGAATGATTTGTTCCTATATCCTTCCACTTTGAGATGCTCCATGAATGCTAATTCCGGTCTCGGTGACTGTTTGTAGCTATAATCCTATCTCAACTGCTTCACCCATTGGTGATCTGTCAAGTTTTTAGACCTATGTGACATCAATCCATTCATAATGATTATTTCCTCTGAGCTGCCCAGTTACATCGAGTCTATGTCCTCCGTGTCCTGCATGTGATCCTCGACTCCAAACTACCTGTCTTTGTCCACCTCGAAACCATTATCTCTGGGTTTTTTGGACCTGACGAGTAGAGCAGCCCGGTGGTGATGCGACAGCGGCGCCGGTCTTCACACGGCAGAACCGGGGTTCAAGTCTCATCTGGGCCGTTCCCCCATAGTGAGGATTGACTAACCAACTATGCGGTATCAATTAGTCTAGTAAGCCAGAAATGGCAGGCATGACCTTAAGAGGTCGTTAGGCCAAGAAAGAAGAAGAAGAAGTAGACTCACATCCGACATAAACGATTAATGTGTCGTAAAGCCCGTTTATGCTGTTTAATCCACACTCTTCTCAAACTAGCTTCAATTGTCTGGAATCCTACCGCTCTGGCCTGGATAGTAAATTTCACGACCAGGTGTGAAAAGTTTTAACGAGGAATGTTTACCGGCGTTTGTTGGGTCGACACTATCTCCCTACAATGTTCGGTACCAAATGCCTGGCCTGGCCGTTGAATCGTTGAATTGCTTTTAGACGTCTTTGATATACTCCTCTTACGCGTCTCCTTCACTGGCGAATCTTAAAATGCACACTAGGTAAAGTGCTTCAACAGCCTGTATCACCTCTTCAACTTCCATTCCAATCTCACTGAATGCTATTATCCTTCATTTAACAACCCCCCTTCCCCCCTATACCCCCTACTCTTCCACCTAAGACTAGCATACTAAAGATAAATTGATACAGTAAGTAAGCATTGTTAAACCTTGCCGGTGCACAAAGACATCCAATAAATAACAAACATTAAAACTCCACCTGTTTTTCCATATTACACACAATGTCCCGGTTCGTGTCACCGGCGACCACACCATCAAACGGACCAGCGCACGCGACAAGGTGAGATTAAATTTCAAACACAGCCGTCCGTTTATAATTACGCGCAAATTGAAACTCAGTCTGTGCGTTTGATGAACAAAGCATTAACATTCTTTCACAAAACTTCCGCGACTACTTTCCCGGCGCGTGCCATACCGCGCTTCTCCCACGGGGGATTTGTTTCCCACGGCTTCCCAATCCCTTACCATTTCCCCAGGTCGTCGTTCTTAATCAAAACCGCGTACCGATACCTTTTGTACTGACGACCGCATTCAATTATGGACAAAGTTTTCCCATTGCTCGGCTCACCCTCGCCGGCTTTCTCTCCCTGCCTGGTGTTTCAACGCCCCAATAGGATGTTGCGTCATTTCTGCCAGTATTGCTACGCCCCGTTCAGGCACGTTCCGGCGACGTGGAGGCTCAATTTTGCTTACAAAAACAAAAGTAAAAGCATACGGAGAAAATCATTTCCACCGCTGATGTGGCAAGATATGCTGCGGCATCCAACAGTCAATCATCGTCTCACCACGTAATGGTGGGGTTGTGAGGAGGGGGGGGGGGGGGGGGGAGGAACAGTCAATCATCGTCTCACCACGTAATGGTGGGGTTGTGAGGAGGGGGGGGGGGGGGGGGAGGAGAAATGGATAAAAGTTAGCTCCATTAAACGGTCGGGCGAAAATCTTGCTATCGGTCCAGTGTGTGCTATCGGAGGATGATGTTCCCGTTCCGATACCCACAAAAAACCTTCCAAAAAACCAGCTGGATCATCGTCCATTTTGCATGCAATCGTTGAATGTGTGCGTGTGAAATTTCACAAGAGCATAGATACGTTATATCACCTGCAGGCACAACCGAAACGCAACCTTTATTACGTTAGATGATTAAGTAGAAAGAGATTGTTTTTTTTTGTCTTCGTCGTTCGTGTGCCTGCTCGCTATACTGAATTCTGCAAGATCTGCTGTTAATTTGCTTGTATTTTGTGCTTTGATGTTTCGGTGCCTAATAATCGCGGGAAAACTCATTCGATCATTGTGGACTGGTAGCTGATTCATAATCTACCGCAGTTTACGGAATTTATGGTAAAATTTTAAACTCAATCCAAATTTTTCCACGAAAAACACCAACATTCTACCGACTGCAATATAAATGGTGGATAAGGTAATTTCTTACAACAAAAACGTAACCGAAAAATACGTACCCAGATGCTGTGTTTGATGTACCCGGCACAGTACACCGTAAAAGCCCGTAAAGCATAAAGAAACTTCTCACACAATTCGGCAGGGCGCGCTCGTCAAACCGAACGCCAGCCCACCGATCTTTCGCCTCTCAGCATCAGCGTCTAGCATGGGATAGAATACGCTATTGAAGAATGTTTCGACACGTGCAAAACACCGAACCGAATATGCCGACCGTAAAGCCATGATAAATGTGCAACCGCACCACACCGGCAGCGATCACTTTTCATGCGTTAGCCGAAGCACAAATCGAACAAAATAAAATAAACCCAACGCTGTGGCAATACACGGGCGTATCAGTTCGGTGAACGTGCGAATGCTCGCGTTTTCGAGCCCGGTGCCCGGTTAACTGCTTTCCAGGGAAACGTTAAATAAGCGTAAGCCGTAAGAATCGGGTGTGTGTGTGTGTGTCGATGTGGAGCGAGGCTCTTTTCTTTGAAATCGGGCCGGCAAAACGTGAGGATTTTTTCGTTTTCTTTCTTGCTTAGTGTGTGGCTTTTTAGTAACATTTGGCTAGCGGTTACGCTTACGAGAAGTGGATTTCGATTACTCGATTTCGGTGCAACCGTGCGAGATCCCGATCCCGGTACGCTGTAATAAAGGTTAAGTAAAATTGTTTGCCCACGTTGCTCTGCCGTTATGATGAACACGGCTAATTCTAGCTGTTAAGCTTTAAATTTGAATAGCGAACCAGGGGAAAGAAAGCCTACTACCTTAAAGCTTACACTACCACTTTCCGAAAAGCAAAAAAAAAAGACACACGAGCGGAAGCATCTGCCTACTACGAATCCGTCAAATAAAACCCAACAATACCCACGAGGGCTGTCAAAAACGCACACGCCCAAGATCGGCAAGTTTGTTTCATCTCGCCAAAGGAACACGGGTTTTCTTTTTCTTGAAGCTACGAAAGCACCCTCAACTGTCTGGCTGGCCCTATCGCTTGCCCTTTCGCCCTTGAAACAGCACGTTGAGGGTTCTGAATTATCGAGAGATTTGGTTTATGACGCACAACAACATGGTAACACGGTGGTTTTAAAGAGCTAAACTTTTTTTTCATCTTTTTCATGGTCTGCTCTATAGAGCAACGTCGGAGAGATAAGGCTAGGTTTAAAATTTGTTTCCAAAAAACTCGGTGCAGAACTACGTCTGATATAAGACAGTTTCGACTACATTTGATTCAGCCGAAAAGCTACTCTCTCCAGGCCTGTTGCTGAACGGGTCGAGCATCTTCCTGGTGGAGAGATATCATCACTTTCCCATGTTATCGTATCCTTCTAGCGTTTATCTCCTTTAGTACTAAGATACAGCTATGAGTTGGTTTCTGTTCTGGACCTGTTGCATGCTTCCTAGAAGCGAGATTATAAATCAAATACAAAATACACGAACTTAAATACATAGTAAATAAAAGTAGGTCACTCATCAGGAATACATCACATCAGCTAAGGCGTTTAATTAACTGCACATACATAAACAAGGGTCAGATACGCCAAATCTGTTTCGACAACCCTCTATATGGCTATTGATTATGTTCGGAGCGATCTTGGCAGGATGGATATTTTAAGACCAAAGAGCGTTGCAAATTTGCTGGTTAAGCGTCACGAGGCCTAGCAGCGCACAGCGTCTGTCGTAATCCACTTGGATCCTCAAGAAGTTATCCGGGTGAGTTTGTATTCGATGAATTTCAAACGGATTAAGGGACAAACAGCTGAAGACCATCGTACTAGAGCAGCATATTCCAGAACCGATCGCACCAAAGAGCAATAAACCTTGATGTAAACTGGGTCTGTGAATTCGTGTGCTCTAGCTGGCTGTAGAAGCTCATCTTCTCCCAAGGAGGCTCAGCAAGAATAGCTTTGTATCGTCCAGTAGGTAAAAAGCTAAACATAACTAAAAAAGACGCTATCAGTCCCTGTGTAATTTCTCCCCTAGTCAATTCTTCAATTCTTAACAGCAAATTTGGTGTGGTTATTAATTTCTCCTTTAATAAGATTTGCCAGAAAAACTGCCCAAGCTTCGCCTCGCTACGCTTATGTGAAACCCAGTAAAATTCGTCTGGTCATATATACTGTAATGTAATAAAACGGTAATGTATACTGGAGGCTGGTCTATATTTAATTGAAAAGTGATTATTACTGCACGGTCAAAGTTGCGGGCCAGTTATTAGTATGTGAAGACTATTTTACGACATAAGATTCAAATGTAGACTGGACTATTACGACGCACAATTATTTCTAACATATCTTCTTCTTCCTCCTTGGCACTACAATCTCGTGAAATCTTGGCCTGCTATTACTAGCTTTCTGTGACTTAGTTTTACCCGTAGCTGGAGAGTCAGTCTTGCGTACGGGGAGGTGGTTTGGACGGGATTCGAACCTCGGTCCTGTCATGTGGAGACCGGCGCCGCTATCGTATACACTACCGGTCCGCCCTTAACTGCACAGGCTTAACAGGATGCAAGAAGACACGATTCCTGTATACATCGCACCGCCATATTTTGATCATCAGGCTCTATCACGAGCCTCCTTCATTGTCTTTATTACATCGATCCTCAATCAAATCCTAGTGACTTCCTTTATCACACAAGGCTTCACTCGAACATCACCTCAGATGACCGTCTGGTGTTATTGATGTCATCCATCAAAGACTTGGAAAGTTCGAGTGTAAATCATGGGTTTATGTCCAATTTACAGTATCGTAGGCCGTCTTGAAGTTGATACACAAATGCAGAGTGAAGATTTGTTTCTTTTTTTCTTGATGCTAAAGGAAAATTTGATTCTTGGTAGAATCAAGCTCCAGCAAACGTACAAAGAACTTACGACTTCAGGACCCTAGATATTTGTGTACGCACATTACGAACCACTCAGGAAACGTTTTCGGATACATGAAATAAGAAATTACCACCCAAACATACATCAACTATTGTTTGTAACCATCGTTCATTATATGGTTCATTTTTTCCTTTAATATTTTGTATTGAATTTTAAAATCTAGACTTGACGTAATCGTAACTCCTGTGTTCGGCTGTGACAATCTGGTTTTTCTTTTCATTCTTTTTTAAGTCGCTCCTCAATAATGGATGATCATCTTCATGGGCTGCCATCGTAACCGTGCCCTAAACTTCCTCTCACTCTAATTCCCCCCTCCCCAACTCATACCCATTCCCCCCCCGTTTCCGTTCCATCCCTTCCGCTTATCGTCGTTTCGTTTTGTTCGGTTGTATAGTTCTGGAGTGCAGTTGGCTGAATGCGATTTTTCGATAATTATCAGTTGTGTTGTGTTGTGTTGATCTGTAGAAGAGCTATATTGGTTTGTGTGTATTTTTTTTTCATTTATTGTTCTTCCCACCAGTTCATCCGGCCAGCTGGTACTGCTTGCTTGCGTATGATAATGTGTGTATTGTATTGTGTTATTGCGCTTTGCTATCTCTGCACGCTGTTGCAAAAAGGCAGTGTGAATACTGCTTACGGGTAACGATACGCACGCCCAGCCAAACCTATCGACGAGCTTCTCCCTGTTCGATTCCGAACCCACTGTAACCCTGTGTCAGGGGGTTAGGAATGCGCCCTATATTCGCTATACTCGCTCGCTGCTACAGCTCCCTGTCGTCGTTCGCCCTAGCCACTGCGTCACTGTCACTAATCATTAAGCATCGTAAAGAGAGTATTTGTTGTAATCAATAAGTATGTCATGATCATTATCATTCATTTCGTTACATTGCAATGGCTTGCGGTTACACGTTCGCCTACACACGGTAAATCCATGCCCGAGACCTATGGAAGCAAGGTAGGGAAATCGTAACAAAAAGCTGTTTTTAAAACAAAAGCAAAAGTCCGAATCCGAGTACTGGTTTGTCACTTCGTCAATGCTACACGCCGCTCGTGCCAGAGTTCCAAATTTGTTTCGCTCAAAAAAACGCTTTCCCAATTTATAAAATTTTCGTATAAATTTCTCACCACAAATCACATTCGTTCCTAGTTCCTTTCCTTCCTAACGTGTCAAAGTGTCAAAGTGTATGTGTTAGTGTATGCTAATTTTCGTATTATTATCATCATTCCCATTTGTTTTCGTCTTCCATTCCCTACTCTTATCACCCCATAACGATCGTGTGTGTGTGTCTATATGTGTTCGTGAGAGTGTGTAGAATAACAAAGCTTTTGCGCATCTTCTAGCACGCTTTAACGCAGACATATTCGCTTTTTACGCTTACAACAACCATACGAAAGCTCACGCAACTCAGGTGACTACTAAGGTAGAATAAAGTCATCCAACCCATGCAATATGCTCGTGTAGTATGAGTGGGTAGGCTGTGATGAGTAGTAGTAGTAGTAGTAGTAGAAACAGGTAACACAAAGTGTAGGCAACATAGCAATCAACAGTGTGGGATAAATAGAGCTTACAATACATATATTTATATATAGTGCAGCTTTGCGATACATGTCTCCTCTGTAGGGTTGTTTCGTTTTCTTAATTGTTCAACTATCAACTAATTGCAGTTCGACTAAACCATCCGTTCGGGTTGTAAAAGTCAGCATAAGCTCGGCTTCGTACCGATACAAATAGCCCGCTTCGTCCACAAATAGTATTTTTTCCTCAAACTTTTAATTTTAATTTCATCATTTCTGTTTACGTTTCGTTTTCTTGCATGTTCTTTAAATAATGGGTGAATTGTGTTTGTTGTTTGTTTTGTTCTTCCATTTACATACATTACGCGATTACGTGGTTCGTGTATGAAATTTAACTAGTCTGAAAGTTGTTATGCAAACGGTGTTTCATTAAATGGAGCTTGCAAAAATAGTGTAATCCCATCCTGCGATACCGTTCGCCTAACCGTACTATCATCTTGTATGGAGAGGTTGCTTCTGTTTTTTGTTTTGTGTTAACCGGACGTGAAATTTTCCATTGTTTTATCATGCTCTCCTCCGTATGTCTCTTCGTTTGCTATGCTTGTGTTGTCCTATGAATGACGCAATTTTGTTGCAATATATTGCCTGTATTGCCATGAAATAATGCTACAAAGAGAATCATCTCGTACATGTGTTTCGGTGTACAGTGAGGCAAAAGCGTTCCACCACCTTATGAATCAAACTAAAATCCATAAAGATGGCGCGGTTTGTTTCTGCGTTACAACGATCTCTGGTGTGGATGGTTCAAGGTGAGCCGATCATGGCTCTAGATGCTCCAAAAAATGTGTCTTCCAAAAAGTAGTATGCATGTTCTATCTTCTACCTAGCTCCGGTTTGATGCTGTAATTTGTAGCTGTATCAAAAACAAAAAACCCCAAAAGCCCAAACATAAAACTATGGACGGGCCGCTCTATGCACGCGTGGCTCGTTATTTTGTAGCTGAATATATGGTTTGTATGCTTGCTGCCAAACGGCCTACCAGAGCAGTTGCTGTCCCAGCGATCGGACGCAACAAAACAAATGGCCAAAAATATAACCCAAGCTGGCACGAATGATTCTCTTTGCTATTTGCCTTCGTAAACTGCAGACGGATGATGATTTGTTTCGATCGCGGACACGACTGTCACTCTGAGGTGCGCAACGGCCCAGCTCCTAGCTAATGGTGTTTTGCTGTGGTGTGGCGGTATTGTTTTTTTTTGCTTTCGGTTCGGCTAGATTTTACTTTGTACCTTTCCGGTCTGTTCTGTGTATATGGAACGCGTTTGTATGTGGACGAAAGTAGCATCAGCAGCAGCGTAGAAAGGCGGATTACTGCATTCTGTTTGTATTTATCGACCCAGTTGTAAACACATGTTCGCAATGTTTACTTTTCAGGTTTTGCAATTAAATTGAATCCCCCTTTTGAAGAGGGATCTTCCTGCTACTATTACTGTTGCTGTGCGGCTCAAGTGTGATGTGTTGACTCACGGCCACCTTTGCATCTTCGTAGGTATCGGTTTTTGCGAGTGTTTGATATTAATAAATCAATTCGCACAAATCAAAACGTACCGGGGTTCGATTGCACTACGTACCTTTCGCTTACCGGAATTCGCGTAACGCGTTGTGTGGCTCAAGCTGTCTATTTCGTTCGAACGAGAAACCTCTTGAACACGCTGCTTAAACGTACTCTGACGGCTTCCCTGAGAGTGAGAGAGAGATATTGGGTGTGTGTGTGAGTGACTTGCTGTGTGCTCTTGTTGGTTTATAAGATTCAAAAGCTAGCCTATGTGAATGTGCTTAATGGAGGATGAGATTTCCGAGACACGAGTGTGCACGGTTTTTGCAGGTAGAAAAACCCAGGAGGTTTGATGAAGCTTAAAATGAAGCATTTGTTACTGTGGTAAACTAAGAAATGAACGTCCGCTTAAATCGGACCACCGTCCACGGATAGATCCCACCACTCACTATACCCTAAACATTAAATAACAATACTACTACAATGCAGCCATTTCCTGTACGCGCGTACTAATACTAAACACCAGAGGGCCCGAAGGAGAAGAACTTACTTCCCGCACGGGACACATGGTTCGAAAAAGCACATAAACACACAGAAACAGTCCACCGGGCTGCGCGTGAGAACGCCGAGAGTTTTGATAAGTGAGTTACTGGTTACCGGGGTTGTTGTTTTCTTTTTTGCTAGTGTACCTGACTACCCTGTCACTGTTTGTGTCCTAAGCAACACACCTGTTGCTGCTGCTGCTGCTGCCGCCCGTATGTTTGTTGCCACGCTAGCAAACGGTTTGCCTTTATCTTGAGTGGTTTTCGATGCTCATTGCTACGATTGATTCAACATTCGTACCGTATCGATTTCCTTTTACCAGCTGGTTACCGGAACACCGATGCATCCGAACATTGCACAGTACGACGGTACGACAACAGCAGCAAAAAACCAATATTAAGCCCTCTGTCTGATGCTTGACTCCGGATGCTAGCAAGCAGAAGAAGGCCAAACTAATACTCTCCCAGTGTTACACCTTAAGACTCTTCCGGCTTCTCGTTGGGGTTGCCCCAGAAACGATCGAACCGATCGCGAGCCTTATCGAGCACCTCCGTAGCCACGTTGCGATTGCCTAGCGGTGAATTAATGTCCGACTCAAACGTTGGATCGTCCAGACAGCGTAGGGTCGAACCGGCAACGGGTTTGTCATAGCGAACCGGTTCCGGTGCGGGAGCTGATGCTGGTGCTACGGTTGAAACAGCTGCTTCGTCTTTCGGATCTCCTGCGGCGGACGAAGTGACAGTTGGTGTGGCAGATGGTTGTGATGGTGGTGGATGCGAAACGGTCATCGGTTCCGAGATCGCTATCGACGTTGGGTTGACCGATGAAGCAACGGATGATTTCGAGCGTGGCAAATCATCGTCTTCATCTTCCGATTCCTTAATCGAGCTCGGTTCTAGTTTGGTATCTACAAGAATAAGCAAAAGTTTAATTAAAACAAACCAAATCGCACTGGAATCGAATACGGCACAGAATGGTAGATAAGTCTTTGTCCTTATTCATAGACGACATCTCTAAAATTAGGTATAATCACATTCCGAAATACGCGGATAACTCTTCTATTACGAGGCCTGGATGTTTGATAGACCTTGAGCGAAGTCTATCTGTTTATGAAGAGCTGTTAAATTTTTACGATATTAGTTTTGGCCACCGGGGCGATATACGATAGCGGCGCCGGTCTTCACACGACAGGACCGGAGTTCGAATTCCAGCTTCCCCGTACGCAATACTGACTATTCAGCTACGGGTTAAAACCAAGTCAAAGAAAGCGAGAAATAGCAGGCCAAGACCTAAAGAGGTTGTAGTGCCAGAGAAGAATTAGAAGAAGAAGTTTGTGAACGATAGGGTTGTAATAGTTCTTAATAAATGTAACCTAGAACTCGTATTTTTGCTGCACCTGAATAAACGTAGGTGACTAAGCTCTATTAACTCACTAGCATGAAACTCCATACACGATAAAACGGTTCTGTCTTCACTATAGAATTTGATTCTCGTAAAGTAGCTTTGCCCTCACTATGACGCTCTGTCCTCGTTATGACACTATGACGGCCTGTTTTCAACTAACTAACTATGCCCTCTCTATATAGTGATACCCTAACCAGGTAGCTCTGTCTATACAAACGATCTCTGCGCGAACTACGAACTCGCAATACAACGCATAGCTATCGGATTTGCGCCAAAGTTTCGCTAAAACTACTCGTGAGAAACTACTATTTTAAGTTAGAACAAAGACTCATCTACTCGACTGTTATTTGCAGGGATGTTTCTATAATTACTAGGCATTTTCGATTGTTCAGAAAGCTCTGGTGGTGCCGACTGTGGTGGTGGTGGCGGTTGTTCTACTGGAGTTGATGCCTTAATCTCACTGTGCGGACGAATCATAGGATCACCTGCAAATGAGCAATGAACTCGATGAATGAGACCAAACAATGCCATCGGTACCAACGGGGCCAACTTACCCTCTCGCACATTCTGCGTCACAGTGAACGTTTTGCCCGTATCCAACGGCACAGTCCAGTTGACTGGATCGGGCGAACGCATAATGATTTGTTCCGGTGACTTGACGCGTGTCGGCTCCGGCGGTGACTTGATTATCTGCTCGAGTATTTCCGGAGGCGGTGCCACGGTTGGTCCCACCGTGGGAACACTCTCCTTGTCCGCATCCTCAACGCCTGTACGAGATAATGCAACACGGTGTGCGCATGGTGCAACAGTATGCAACAGGTGATAGGGAAGAAGAAAACACGGATGTGACAGAAACGTCCAGCGGACATTAGTAACGCTCACGCACGCACACCGTACGTACTACAACTACACGCACAATCACAATCTCCAACTTTCGAAAATAAAAATAGGATAATCAAAACGTAAAACCATCGTGAATAACTAACGCAAGACGGCACGGAACCGAAAGATACTAACGAAGGAAACTCAACGAACGAAGCACTTCACACAATCACACACAGAGGAAAACAACGACACTAATGGGAAAGGTACGAAAAGTAACACAAAACACAAAGTTTTAGTTCTGCAACTTCTCTAAGCAAAACTGTATACAACTAAGGAAACGTAAGTGTAACGGTGAGCTGCTTACTAAACTAAACAAACTGTCTACACAGAAGGAAAGAGTAAGTACACACATATAATCACATCTAGGGAGGATCAGAAGAGAGAAAGAAAGAGCATTAGATAAGGAAAGTAGAGCAACACCTTCCAGAAGTAGCGAGCTACAGTTAGCTACAAATCAGAGTAGAGACAGACAGGTAGGTACAAATAATACGATCTAGTACGATCTAGTAGCATACCGAGAAAGATATTTACAAACAACGATAGATAACACACATACACACTCAGGCACACAATACGATAATGGCACATAAACACACACACACGCAAACACTAGTACGCATTAAAACACGTAAACACAGCTCGCCCGTTAGGGATATGGGGGAAAACAGATTGAATGATCGCTGTATTTCGTGAAAACGCACACACATAAGGCATAGGGAATTGACTCGATCGAGAACTATTTCACGTTTGTGTGTGTGTGTGAGTGCGTGAAGTGATAGTTAGTTTCTGAGGGTAAAGCGGTCGTCAATCGCTTGTTTCTATAAAAATTCTGTCTTTGTAATGGGACTTTTGATTAAAAAACCAAAATATTAGCAAGTGAGATAGAGAGAAAGAGAGTTTGTCTTTGATATAGATAAGACGATTTCTAAATGGAAGGTAGAGGGAGAGCGAAAACGAGTAAGAGAGAGAGAGAGAGCACGCGAATAGAGCGAGAGAGGTTCGTGACACAAATGGCAAAATAATGGTTGAATGGCACGACCTTCTACCCCGAGGGCTACTTACTTCCGATGGGTAATTTTTTGTCCGAATCGACCGATCTGGCGCTGGCGCTGCCCCGACCACCGCCGCCGCCAGAGACACCGCCCTCGGTCGCCACCCTCTGCTTCTTCCTCAGCGTGCTGGACGCGGACGAAGGGGCAGAGGAGTCGCTCGCCAGGCTGGTGGGCGGTTTGGCCGACCGAGCCGGCTGTCTCTTGGTGCCGCCGGTCGCGAGCGTAAGCTTTGCGCGGGCGGCGGCTGCGGCGGTACTAGCGACGGCGGGGGTGCTGGTGTTGGTGGTGGACGCGGCCATTGTGGCGGCGGATGATGATGGTGATGCATTGGGAAGATGATTGTTGTTGGTGAGGTTCGTGAGATTACTGGTATGCGGAGGATGGAGGCGGCTCGCGGGCAGGGTGCTGCTCTTCGAGCGGGAGTGATTGGTGGTGGTGGAAAGGGATGCTGGCGGTTATCAAAGAGAGAAAAACAGAGAGATAGTTTGATAGAAAGAGAGAGAGAGAGAGATAGAAACAGAGTGAGTGACTCAGTCAGTGAAGGCGAAAGTGACAAAACCGAACACGTGAAACACAAGACACGGGAGCAGATAGGATCCACAGACGTAGAACGAAAGTAAACCAAAACTCATTGATGGTTGTGCAATTGAGTATGAGTGTGTGTGTGTGTGTGCGTGAATGGGTAGGAGAAGTGCACACACACACAATGCGCATCAATGGGATATAACACGGTGTGGAAGAGAAAGAAAAGAACGAATATCGAAAGATTAATGAGAATGGCTGTCGTACCGTACCGGTCTTCATTGAGCATCATCAATAAACTGTGTTTGGTGTTCCTTTTGTGTTGTGTGTATTCGTTGGGCATGAGCAAACAAAAGGACAATCGAGATCATCCGGCCGTAATGTGTGTTGCTGCTGGTGGGACCAGCTAACAAAAGGCTGTACAACGTGTAGAACGAACGAAGTAAGGAGGACTAGGATTGGCATAGGGATTGATGATTGAGGCGCAGTATGACCAAGACCAACCTGTCTATTCAGAGCGAATGTTAATATGGTACAACGCACCAAGAATTCCTAACAAAGGCAAAATGTAATTTTATACACATATCAACCCTCTCGCAATATCGATGGAGGCGCCTGGTAGCTGGTAAGAATTAATGGCGCAAGATTAGCGTTAGGTAGGAGCATGTTGCTTTGTAACAAACTGTTACAAATGTAACCAGTTCGGAAACAAATCTTATGTATCTGTTTTTTTTTTTGTCACTATTCTAAGTATAACTATTAACACACAGAGTAACATCGAAACCACAAAGAAAGGATACAAGTATATAGTATTATCTAATTGTTGTTTTTCTCTGTTCTAGTACTATTCTAGGACTAATGTAGGCTCTAGCCCAGATTCGTTCTAATGCCACTCAGTATAGCTTTAAAAGCATAGCATATTGAGCTTTATCTTTTGGTTGTTGCTTGCGTACTATCCAATTCTTCTTATAAGCGCTAGAATGAGTTCAGTAAGAAAAACCGCTCCTTAAGTAAGAACAATTTTGATTAAAATCCACAGCCAGGAATTGATTGAGAGCAGGCTTTCTTTACTTGCTTCATTTTAGACGTCTCGTATTCCGATTATCCAATTGTTAGATCTATTCTAGAAGAAACTGCTAGTCTCTCTGGCTACTAAATGCTCGTATGGGTATTAAGAATGTCGCACGTAATCAAAATATTGTACACGAACACTTTGATCAACTTTTTTTCCACGCGTAAGAATTGTAGTACACCTTCGACATTTACCCGGCCAGCTAGTGATTAGTAAATGTAGTTTCTAGCTTCATACAATACGAATAGAAAACTTAATGGCACAGAAAGATAGATCAAACAGGTACAAGAAATCCAACGGAGAACAGCAAAACAGGGCAGGAGGGTTTAAAAACTGGTTTTACACAACCTAAGTCGGGACAGGGGGGCTTCTAGTACCAAAATCTGACTGAACGATATAGCAAACGGAAGGAACGTAGCTAGCAGAAGTAAACGGAACAGAAGAACAAACGTAAACCTAGCACACATTTCGGTCGTCCGTCCGCGACGAACTTCCGCTACCGGTACTCACTCGGCCGTGGTCTTCGTTCCGGTTGCTGCGGTGGCTGGGTTTGCGCGATGGTCGGCGCCGTGGCCGAGGTCGGCGTTTTCTTGTGCGTTTTTGCTGCCGATGATGCGGTCGAGGCAGCGACCGTACTGCCCGACCGGATCTGACGCTTCGGTGAACCACCGGTAACTACTGGTGCGCTACCGTCGGGCACAACGGTAGGTCCAACGGATTGCGAACGTCCTGCAAATGTGTCGTAAGAGATGCAAATTAGTTGAGAATTTAACAAATGCCATAACTTAATTACCACTTATCACTAGAACGTATATAGCCAGACGACGAGAAATTATAGACAGGACCAGCTGTTGTGCATTGCAACAAGTATAAAGTTTATGTGACTAACTGTTTAATAAGCTGGTTCGTTATAATATTTTTGGTGTAAATAACTATGCAAAAACTTTAAAGAATTACTTGGCTTAGGTCATCATAGATTATATTCTCAATTCAGGTCTAATTTGTGTATACTACTCATCAAAAACCTGGTGCCTATTTTTGCATATAATGCTCATATTCAGTTCCAAGACAGCATCACAAAGCAAGGATCCTTTCCTCGAATAACTCTATTTCCTCCAGGAAGGCAACCCTATACTCTATGTGATATATGCCAATAATCCTCGCCGTTAGCACCACCAAAGGCTCAGAACAATTACTCACCCTTACCGGACATTTTCTTCGGGCTAATCTTCTGTGGGCTTCCCTTCTGTGGACTGCCATGGCGTGACAACGCCGTCTTCTGAGGACTGCCACGCTGCGGACTGTCCGCCTTTGAACGAGGGATCGCTGGCATCAGCTTTTCGCGTGTCGGTGAAGGTAACAGCGCACCTTCCTCGACATCCGGACCAGTCGTGCGCTCCAGATGATGACGGATAGCATCCTTGCGGCTACGAGCTGCAGCAGACAAGTTCAGCCCATCTGGCAGTGGTGCCTTACTGATTTCTACCGGTCGAGCACCACCCGGAACCCGTGCACCACGTGCAAACGGTTTGGTTGGAGAGCTCTTCTTGTTGTTTTCCTTCTCCTTTTCCTCTTTCGTTATTGGCCTGTGATGAAGATGGAAAGAAACAGTTAGATAGCTTTGCCACACAACCAACTGGTACGGCAAATGATGCATAACGTACCGAACGCTTGATGCCAACGAAAGCGCACTCAGCGAACTACGGCGAGACACTTGGTCCCACAGCTCAACCTGCTTGTTAAAGAGATCTGGATTCATCTCCACACCCCAGCCACGGTTCTGAAAAGCAATCAATACGGTATCGATAAGCACAGGTTCTAACCATAGATTGTGGCTATCTGCCTCGTCCAACAGCTTACCCGGTATTCGCCAGCTTTCTTCCGCAGCTCCAGTACCTCCTTGTACCAGGCATTATCGATGCCAGAGCCCGCTTGTGCCCGCGACGCATCACTTACCTCCGGTTCGAAGCCAAACTTTTCCTTCTCCACGCGTAGTGCCTTTATTTTCTGCTCCACAACACGAGCCATCTCTCCCCGTCTGATGGTGGTAGTAGCAAAAGGAAACAATCTGCCGATTAGCATCAACTCGCTTCCTTCTTTTGCGAGCGTTTTGCAGCTTTGGTGCAAAAGTGAGAAATAAACCCCCCCATATTTAAGTCATTTGATCTCCCGCCCCCCTGGCATATTACTTTTCGTTCGGTTGCTGCGACTTTTCCATCGACGTCTCGCAATCGTTGACCAGCGGTTCGAGCTCCGTCGCCGTGGCTGCATTTATTGCCCACGTGGCATGAAATGGAAATTCATTCAGATGCATACGGTAAGAGACAGGGGAAACAAGGTAAAGGAAATTGTTAACATCGGGGGCAAAAGTAAACACAAAAACAAAGAAAAGAAAGAGAGAAAAAGAGAACAAATAACAGAACATCATTACTCGGCGGGTACGTGTTTTCTGTTGTTATTGTTGGTTTGGTACAGTAAATGGCAGTTTCGTGAACGTTCTTGCCACCTGTGCCGGTGGAATGAACGTACTTCGTACTTCGGAACCTCATCTCGGGGAGCTTAGCAAAGGGATCAATTGGGAACGACGATGTTGGAATGATGTGCTAATGATGAGGTTGGAACTTTCGCAAGAGTATCTCGAAAACGGGAATAAGAGTAAGGCATTGTGTACAAGGATTTAGTTACGAGAAAGGAAAGAGGTACATATCTTTACTTGACAATTTTTTCCCGATTTTTTTTTTCAAACAGTTGTTAAATTTTATATAAAATACCGTACCCAGTGCTCAACGAATAATTAATAAAAATTGTCTTCGTCGCGTAGAAATGTACCGAGTACTTATTCTGTATTGATGTTGATGTCAGTGTTAAGTTCATATATACGACAATGGATAATCATCACCATCATCAGGTGATAACAGCCCTTCAAAACCCTGTTACGAGTCCTCTAAATCACTGCTCAAAGAAAAATTTTCGACAGCTTTCATTTAAGATCTGTCAGACTAAGAGATGGCTGGTAAGTGGGGTTTTGCTTAATAGCTTACTTGGAGATGAAGTCAGTTATCAAGGTACGGGTAGGACAGTGGCGGATCAAACGCCTAGGAAGCCCTAAAAGGAACGGAAATAAAAGGCTAGCAAATTAAATCCGCTTCTTCAAGACTTCGTATGCAAATTGAATTGAACGGAGACTGGAGTTGTTCATGATGCATCTGATACGTACTTTCCTTAAGTAGTTCAGGGCCCTCTAATTGCTAGAGACCCCTTGGACCGCACACCGGTTTTAAGGAAGATTGGTTACAGTCGGTAAGCCAAGACACCCAAACATTTGCTAGGTTTTATTATTCTATGATACGCCCCTGCGATCACATATGGTCAACAACGTGAGATTAGGATGTTAAGGGTCATTACAAAAATCCATGAACATGGATTGTGAGAGGACGGAATCTTCTCAACAAGAACCGTTCAATCTGTAAACTATAGTTGATTTCAACGTATACATCATGTCAAACCCTTTTCAAACCACTGAAAGCATATTTTAAATAGAGCTTAATTATAAGTCTCACATTAAACGTAAGGTTCGTGGCGTTACGGAGTAATCTTCTACCGGTACGCTGATAGACGCAGACTAGATACACTCCGTTACAAGATGTTAAGTTATCGGATGTTAGTTCTAACAAGATGACAATTCAGACAACCAAGACGGTTGTTGACCTCAGTCTTCGAGACCTTCAAATATGATCCAAGCATAGTGTCGAGTTAATTTAGTCGACTTCTCGGACAAAACCATGTAACCTTGTTGTTGTTGGTAGATTCGAAAGCACTAGTAGCGAACGAATATCAAAGAGTTTAATGTTTATGAGATCAGGTTTATTTTCCGTCATCCAGGATCGTGACACGAGTTTCCGATGGCCCGCGATGGCAAGAGAAAAGAATGGAAAAGGTATTAATAGGAGTTAAACTTCGATAAGCGGTAGTGTTCCGTTTATTCCACGCACGTAAAGAACTTTAAATTTGATACTTCCTTACTGCCTTATCCAATGTCTTACTATCTAAAATATTATAAATATGTGTCTATATGAGATTGAAAGATTGAAAGGTCAGACAACATACAAGCATTTCAAGACACTTTAAGACACTAATACATGGGCTTATGCAGCTACATTGCAGTCTTTGAGCTTATAGTTTACTTGTGGAAGGACCATCCTTCAAGGTGGGAACAAGAAAAAATCGGTATAGATGGACCGATTAAACAGGTGGTATTTTATGGTCTTCAAAGCAATGGCGAATCAAACCACTTTTAAGAGGATTAATTGGATTGGAAATTGGTTTACGATATCCCTACCAACGATATCCGCTTTTGAAATTCGGAGAGTCCTCAGTGTCGGAGAAGCCCTCATCAAAATGGATGTTGAGGGTCTTTAACTCATTGAATCCGAGACAGAGATCAAGCGGAAACTTGATTTGCAAATTTACTTTTTCTACGAAGGATGGAGTTCGAGGCCCTCAATATGGCCGATATCAATATGTAAGAGGCCCCTTGAATGCCACAAGCACCTGGTAAGTTTGCTTATACTAAGATCCGGCCTCTAATGCTAGCTTTCTGAATATTGAACCTCCTCAAGATGATCATTCTCTGAACATGACAACAAAATAGACGAAATGTTCATGCAGTTGTTGAGTACCGCTAATAAGATGACAGAAAAATATTTGAAACTGTTGAAGTATTGAGTAGTCTAGTAGTAGTAGTCAGATTGCGAAATAGGTTGAACGAAATTGTTGAACACCCTGCACAAGATAATCGAAGACTGAGGTCAACAACCGTCTTGGTTGTCTGAATTGTCATCTTGTTAGAACTAACATCCGATAACTTAACATCTTGTAACGGAGTGTATCTAGTCTGCGTCTAGAATGGAGTTGAAAACGAAAATAACGATACTAATAATGCTACAAATCAACAAAAGGCGCCTAATTTTTCTTCGGTTTGATTCACGTTTGAGAAATAAAGCCTGTTGGATAGTCTATTTCATTACATTTCTTTAAACAAACACAATGCTAACTGATTTAAAGAACTTTGGAATTTCGTACTGTTAATGTATGAATCTTGATCAGATTTGATAGAAGAAGATTTATACTCGGTAGCCAATGAATCGTAATTTGTTTATTTAAATTAAGATTTTTATGTACGACCAATGAGAAGAAATTTTGAGCAGGTTTTTACACAGAATATTCAACGTCTATTGTAGTGTCTAGTGAAACGACACCAAAGCAATTGAGGAACGAGTAAAGACAGTGAAAAAATTTACACCAAAGCATTGCAAAAACAAGCCTTTATAAAGAAGGTAAGTGAAGCGTAATACCATTAAATAAGAGATACAGTATTACGGCACACAGAGAAATACTCGACAAGAACAGCAGATGGTAGCGTGTAAGGAAGACAGTTTGAAACCGACCATGCTCGAAATTATTCTCGAAAGTAGAAAGATCATACGTTTGAAGAACCACTACAGAAGCTACGAAAAAGCTGCCGAATGAAGTGGATCTACGCTCCAAGGATGCAAAATGCGCTTGTTTGGAGAAAAGTCGTCTGCTAGCGAAAATAAGCTAGGATTAATAACACGAACAGAAACCAAGATACAGAGCTTCCGTAGCGAGAGAGAGAGAGAGTTTGTGGTGGGAGAGAATGGGTTAGCGGATCCAGGGTAGGGCATACAGGGAAGCAAAGAGCGTTCTAGCGGCTAAGTGAGTAAGCCAAAACGACTGTATAAGCACCAAAGAAAACAGAGAGAGAGAGAGCGAAACGGAAAGAAACGATGGGTGTTGTGGGTAAGAGGATCGGAATGGTTAAAAAGCGCGCGCCCACGCGATCGCACCTTCTCGCTCGTTAGTCGTTCGTTTTTTGTGTACGGAAGCGATGGTGCCGCCACCGGCGGCTCCGATCTGGGCCGCCTTCAGTGCGCCCATGGAGAGGGACTTGCGCGGGGGTGCATCGATAGTGTCCGCACCGTCACCACCAGTGCCGTGCGCACCAGCCCCGGGGCCGCCCCTGATCGCGCGCCGCACGTGTGGCCACACGAACTGGAGCCGATACTCCGTGCTCAGTTTGGTAATGGTTTTTTTGAATAGTCCACTAGTAGAAGACTCACCCGCCTGAAACGAAAACAGTGGAACACAGCAAGGGGCAAGGTGATGGAAGGGGAAAACCCCGAGTGGAAATGGGAATTGGGAAAATGGAATGAAAAGATAGGGTAGAGAGAAAAAAAACGTTACGTTAGCAAACTTGATTACGCAATTAGACCGGTCCGGTGGAGACACCGGCCAGTTGGAGAATAGTAATCAGTACACGCTTCGTTTAAGAATCAAGGTTTAACACTTGGAAACAGAAAATCAATGCTTCAAACGTGAAAACAAAAATGAAAACCAAAAATAAACCACATTTCAGAGGACACAGAGAAACACAGTACGGAAAGAAAATGGAAACGCAAACATAAGAAAAAGAAGGAAATCAACGATGACAAAAATATGTTGTCGCATGTGTTGTTGTGAGACAGGCGGCGTCTAAGTGCGCTACGAATGCACAAGTGAACGTATCGTCCTTATGGTCTTGGCCATCCTAAGATGATGATGATGATGTGTGGTGTTTCTTGATGGTTTTTGTGTTGTTGCGGTTAGAGTATGAAACATATTGTACAATGTTGCATGCATCTTGGATGAAACAATTCTCTAGTGCTGGGAGACACTTAACACATTAAAAACCCGCACGTGATTGAATGAGGATAGAATGATGTTTGTCCTTACTGAGCTCACTAATGAGTGGTGGTCCTAGCGTAATGAACGGTGATGACGATAACTGGGACAATCGTATCGTAACACAATCGTATCGTTAGAGCAGTGTGATAAGAAAAATGGAACATAAATGCAAGCACACACACAAACGCACAAGCACACTCTCTCAATGCCACAAACAATCTGGAAAAACAAACACACGCACGCTTCGTTAGGGAAAAAAAACAAATCAAAACTGCCAGCGAAAACTGAAGAAAAACTTAAAACAGGAAATACGGATACCGTCAAACCAAGCACAAATACACACACACACACACACAAACACTCGCACACACGCACAAATTCGCACGCACGATAAAAGCGGCCACGTTACCTGTTCCAGTGCCCTGCCCGCGTGCGAAACCGGCTCGATGGTTCCGTTCGCATATCCGGTCCCGGTCGGTAGCCTTCCGTTAGCGACACCAGCCGGCGGTCCTTCCGATTTACTGCGGCGCGACGGCGTTCCACGCTCTTCAGACTGTAATTAAAATGAATACATTTGTTTCTCGCTTGGGCGCATTTGTTACAAAAAAACACAGATACAGAGAGACACAGTATGGTTGGCGGAGGAGATAAATCTTCTAGGAAAACGAAGGCCGTTCGTCTATTAAAAGATCCGTTCGCGCATTGTTTTTTGTTCTACAGGGAAGATGTTTTGACTCAAAATTGTAACATCGTTTTTACGAGTTTACGATTACGACAGATAAAACAATTTCGGATACACGGATCATTCTCGATGGTAGTTGTAAACGAAAATATAAATGAATGGCATTCTAAGCTGGGAGATAGTTACTGTGTCATTATATTGCTTCAGTTGCATTTTGTTTGACATTCAACTGATCACCTTTGTTGCATTTAGAAGCGGATTTGCTTTTAGCAGTAAGCTATTTTATTCATTCTCGTACTAATAGAGTGAATCGGGACAAAGTCTACCATACGGCGGTAAGCTGAAATCAAACTGGTTCTGTTCGAAGAAGCAACAACTCTAGCAACAAATCAGGATTTAAAAGAGACGAACGGTTTTGCTAGTTTCGAGACAAACAGGACACGGGAGCTAAGCTAAAGTATGCACGTTCAGGACAGAAAAGTATACCAATAGTACATGCGCTTGTTAGAAAGGAAGATTCAACTTCATCATAGGCCATCAAGGTCGATAATCAAGGTCTCTTTTTCTCCTCGTCTAGGGTCACGTGCAGTTTGAGGTGGAGCGAAATATTGTAATCCTTCTACAGGTAAACAGGATGGCAAATGTGTTCTAGTGCTTATAGCCTCCACAAGCACTCAATTACCAATTCGCAATCAATTAACGTAACGTATTCATTTTAATTAAAATCTTTAAAACAGATCGACTATGCGCTCTACCGCACTACGCAAACACACGCGTCTATACGATCGACGTTACGATCCTAAGTAGCATAAGTGCGCCGGCAAACGCTAGAAAGCACTAATCCACTATGATGCGCCCCACTGCTGCTATTGCTGCTGCTATCCACTAACACTAATTTGAAAGGCACACCACACGTTAACTAGATACTTCAGTCACACACAAACAGAAAAACCATATGCGATAAAAATAACACACCGGGCCGAAATAATCGATAGCAAAGCCATACCGACCGACAGGTTGTACGGGAAATGATAAACAATCGATACTAACGCTACTTGGGAGCATTTGTTACATGTTGTGGTTTTTGTAGGTTAAAGCAGGAAGTCGCAGATAGATAAATACAGGTGCCAGTGTGCGCCGTGTGCATTCTTCACCGTGTGAGGTCAATGTGCTGTGTAAGCAATGTGCTAGCAGCATACATATAGCGTACGTTTTGTTTCTATCGGCTGAACCCAAGCAAGAAAGCTGATAATGTGTTGTAAAGTGGTTGTAAAGCGTTTGTTTTTTATTTTGCTCTGGGAACTCATCTTAATTCCAAAAAAGGGAATTAAAAATAAATTATTACATGGAGACGCCCAGTCGTCTGTAGACGCCATGGAGACGCCTGGTCGTTGATTGTGTCAACTATTGAAATTTTCTCATAATTTATTTTGAATGTGCTTTCGATTGCAGTATACAGTTTTTTTTAGCCATTTTAAAATATTCAATTCTTCTTTACTGCCAATTGTTCTGTTTTTTTTTCATTTATGTGACCTAATTGACCTAAATGCTATTAATTTTATCAAATTAAGCAGTTGGATCAAATACGCAACATTTAAAACAGTGTCTGATTTTAATAAACATTCCACCAATTAAGATTGAACACACAACAAAAACTTCCACAACCAACCAAACTGAATGCTTTTGTTGCCATGACTATTCTGTATAGCATCGCTTTGGCACTGTTTCTACAGATTTAACTGGCCAGGGCAACTGGCCAAAAGAAACCCCCGCACGAGTCTCAATAGAGTATTGCAACTTTTTTGTTTGTAAAAGTCTTTAAAATGTATCTGTACGCTCAATAGGAAACACAAAAAAAAAGCAACATCGATTTTGTCTTTATAGGTTGCATGTAAACGAAACACAAAACAGAAAGGAAAACACCAACATAACATTTTCGTTGCTATCGAGGACAGTCTGGTGCATCGTTGCATCGTTTTCGTAATTCAAATCAAATCAAAACACAATAAATGGAAAGCCAAAAATTAAATGAAACAAGAGAAAGGAAAGAAAACGAATGCACGATAAAACGAAAAACTGTTCGTTTTCCCTAAAACCATCCACCCATGGTTCTAGGACAACTGAGGACAACTTGCATCCGGCAAACCTTAAACAGTAAAAAAACACAGGCTTACTTACCCTTGCTCTAGTGTGAGTCGTTGCTCCAGCATCGGTACGATCGTGCCCGATGGTTTCATTTTTACCGCGTGCGGCCAAGAACTCGTTCGTCCGGTACGCTAGCTCGGGGCACTTTTTCCTTCTCGGCAAGGGCGGCTCGTTGATCGAGGCTGAAGGGACGTAAGGTTTCGGTGCGGTTTTGAAAGAGGAGACAGAAGAAGAGCACAAACGGAAAAGAAGAACACATTGGCCGGGTAAGATAAAGGTGTACAATATTGTGTGTAAACTTTCTAAGCATATAGATCCTTGCAACATAAGGTTGCAGTTTGATCGAGCTAGTACAGTACAGATGTCAGTTTAGGGTTGCCATACTTTTGCTAGGATTTTAAATCGGGATTTTTGAGAAACTAAATTAAAATGTACCAGATTGCCACATTATGCACTAAATTTGATTTTATTACACGATCTTAGAGGGCTTGCTTTCCATTTAATCAGTTGAGCTTGCTTAATATACAAAATATACATAAAATAAAGTCAGCAATGCAAGACTAAAATAAAGTAAACGGGAAAATCCGGGAAAATAATAGTTAAGAAAATATTAAGATTCTCCTAAAAAGTTAATAAGGATAAGCCGGGGCGTGTATTATCAAATATTTTAACATAATATTCTGGAATGTCTTTGTTGGACTGATCCAGTAAATTTTGATTAGAGAGATCTCAAGGATTTTATTGCAGTTTTGAAGCGATCGGTATTTTTGATTGAAAAGCAAATTCTAAAAGAATACGCAATCTCAACACAAAGCCTGACATGGATCTAACAGGCGCTGATATCCAAACATAATTCTAAAGCAGTTCCAAAAATTACAGAAACTTGCAAGTTGTTGAACTCACGAAGGCTTTTCTAGTCAAAATAGCTAACATCTACCAACTTATCCATCAGGTGAAGAATACTGATCTTATGCTTAAATGAATTATTGAGCAATTGAATGACTCTGCTCACATCGAGTTTATCAAGCGAATCTACCAACTGATCTTCTACGGAATATGTGTTTGTTTCCAGATAAACTTATCTGAAAATGGCCTTTGCTCTGCATAGAATAGAACTTTGGTTAAAAATACATGGTATAACAAGTCTAATCGCTGGACTGGAAATTATTAAAGTCATGTTAAAGCTGCAGGACAAACACCTTTTTTTCTTGGATTCTTTAAGACATTTTGAAAACAAACAATTTCAAAACATATACAAAACAAAAACATGGATATACCAAATGTGTGACATCTGATGTAGTAATATACCATATGGCAACCCTGCTTCAATGCGTAAACAATCTGCGATAAGGGTTAAACTACTCGAAAGAGTCTCGTACTATCACGACATCAATTGAACATGCAACTAAAAACTTAACTAATGTATATGTACAGATTGATTGCTTATGTTCACCACAAATCCCAACAAACAAAATTCCCCTAAATCTCAAATCTATTCCCACTATGAAGCTTCGTACGTATCAACTTCTGCTCCAATAACAGTCAAACTTGCTCACTCTTTCTCCACTCACAATCCACGCTAGCAGAGATGCTGTAAGGGTCTGCCGAGCTCCAATCGTCTTCTTACGTCTTGTGCCTTACAGCACACAGCCTCTTCTACGTAAAGTGTGGTGTACTTCTTCCGGTAGTCTAATTCAATTTTGATCCATCACCAACCAGTCAACCGGAACAATGCAAACACAAGCTTACAAGGGTACGAAACCCATCCCGTGTAGTCAGTGTCAAATATGGAATAATTTACGATGACACCAGCATCGCACAACTTGGCACCGGAGCGCATAAGGACCGACGGCGCTTGTGAGTGTGACCGAGTGAGACAAGTTTGGTTTTTTTATGTTTTGGTTCTCTACCCATACACTATGAGAATGTGTTTTTGATGGGACATTTGTTCAAGGCCAAGTCAGCTGGTGATGGTAGCCGCTAATCACTACCAGCCACGGTGCCATTACAAAGCGAGCCAACAAAAGCATTACGAAGCGAGCTAGTCACGCGAAACTCGAAGCTCATTGCACTAAATCGAACGAATTTTGGGTGATTTCGAATTTATCTTTCCACATGAGCTGACACCGAAAATGTTCCCGTTCGAGTTCGGCAAGCTCGCCGCGTTCGTAATGCTCTCTGTGACCGTGACCGTTCCCAGCCATCACCATCATGCTGAATTATGATTTGTGTGTGTGTGTTTCTATGTGTGTGCGAACATGATGAAACAATGAGAGGATACGAGATTGAAGGCTAACGATTGTTTGCCATGCATTAAAGGATGCTTTTATCCAAATTTAGTATAATATACAATAGCGCCAAATACGTTTGCCGATCCAATGTTTGCACAATCCACCAGACCAAGCGCACACACACACGCGCGCACGCTGTCCAAATATTACAAAACACGCTACATCATCACATCAGCCGCTTCACATGTACTGTATGCCGCGAGGAAGAAGGTATTGCG
>KZ061871.1:221782-301338 GCA_002091835.1 Anopheles maculatus
CAAAAAAAAAGCAACATCGATTTTGTCTTTATAGGTTGCATGTAAACGAAACACAAAACAGAAAGGAAAACACCAACATAACATTTTCGTTGCTATCGAGGACAGTCTGGTGCATCGTTGCATCGTTTTCGTAATTCAAATCAAATCAAAACACAATAAATGGAAAGCCAAAAATTAAATGAAACAAGAGAAAGGAAAGAAAGCGAATGCACGATAAAACGAAAAACTGTTCGTTTTCCCTAAAACCATCCACCCATGGTTCTAGGACAACTGAGGACAACTTGCATCCGGCAAACCTTAAACAGTAAAAAAACACAGGCTTACTTACCCTTGCTCTAGTGTGAGTCGTTGCTCCAGCATCGGTACGATCGTGCCCGATGGTTTCATTTTTACCGCGTGCGGCCAAGAACTCGTTCGTCCGGTACGCTAGCTCGGGGCACTTTTTCCTTCTCGGCAAGGGCGGCTCGTTGATCGAGGCTGAAGGGACGTAAGGTTTCGGTGCGGTTTTGAAAGAGGAGACAGAAGAAGAGCACAAACGGAAAAGAAGAACACATTGGCCGGGTAAGATAAAGGTGTACAATATTGTGTGTAAACTTTCTAAGCATATAGATCCTTGCAACATAAGGTTGCAGTTTGATCGAGCTAGTACAGTACAGATGTCAGTTTAGGGTTGCCATACTTTTGCTAGGATTTTAAATCGGGATTTTTGAGAAACTAAATTAAAATGTACCAGATTGCCACATTATGCACTAAATTTGATTTTATTACACGATCTTAGAGGGCTTGCTTTCCATTTAATCAGTTGAGCTTGCTTAATATACAAAATATACATAAAATAAAGTCAGCAATGCAAGACTAAAATAAAGTAAACGGGAAAATCCGGGAAAATAATAGTTAAGAAAATATTAAGATTCTCCTAAAAAGTTAATAAGGATAAGCCGGGGCGTGTATTATCAAATATTTTAACATAATATTCTGGAATGTCTTTGTTGGACTGATCCAGTAAATTTTGATTAGAGAGATCTCAAGGATTTTATTGCAATTTTGAAGCATTAGATTCTCAAATACACAATCTCAACACAAAGCCTGACATGGATCTAACCAAACATAATTTTAAAGCAGTTCAAAAAAATACAGAAACTTGCAAGTTGTTGAACTCATGAAGGCTTTTCTAGTCAACCTAGCTAACATCTACCAACTTATCCATCAGGTGAAGAATACTGATCTTATGCTTAAATGAATTATTGAGCAATTGAATGACTCTGCTCACATCGAGTTTATCAAGCGAATCTACCAACTGATCTTCTACGGAATATGTGTTTGTTTCCAGATAAACTTATCTGAAAATGGCCTTTGCTCTGCATAGAATAGAACTTTGGTTAAAAATACATGGTATAACAAGTCTAATCGCTGGACTGGAAATTATTAAAGTCATGTTAAAGCTGCAGGACAAACACCTTTTTTTCTTGGATTCTTTAAGACATTTTGAAAACAAACAATTTCAAAACATATACAAAACAAAAACATGGATATACCAAATGTGTGACATCTGATGTAGTAATATACCTAATGGCAACCCTGCTTCAATGCGTAAACAATCTGCGATAAGGGTTAAACTACTCGAAAGAGTCTCGTACTATCACGACATCAATTGAACATGCAACTAAAAACTTAACTAATGTATATGTACAGATTGATTGCTTATGTTCACCACAAATCCCAACAAACAAAATTCCCCTAAATCTCAAATCTATTCCCACTATGAAGCTTCGTACGTATCAACTTCTGCTCCAATAACAGTCAAACTTGCTCACTCTTTCTCCACTCACAATCCACGCTAGCAGAGATGCTGTAAGGGTCTGCCGAGCTCCAATCGTCTTCTTACGTCTTGTGCCTTACAGCACACAGCCTCTTCTACGTAAAGTGTGGTGTACTTCTTCCGGTAGTCTAATTCAATTTTGATCCATCACCAACCAGTCAACCGGAACGATGCAAACACAAGCTTACAAGGGTACGAAACCCATCCCGTGTAGTCAGTGTCAAATATGGAATAATTTACGATGACACCAGTATCGCACAACTTGGCACCCGAGCGCACAAGGACCGACGGCGCTTGTGAGTGTGACCGAGTGAGACAAGTTTGGTTTTTTTATGTTTTGGTTCTCTACCCATACACTATGAGAATGTGTTTTTGATGGGACATTTGTTCAAGGCTCAGTCAGCTGGTGATGGTAGGCGCTAATCACTACCAGCCACGGTGCCATTACAAAGCGAGCCAACAAAAGCATTACGAAGCGAGCTAGTCACGCGAAACTCGAAGCTCATTGCACTAAATCGAACGAATTTTGGGTGATTTCGAATTTATCTTTCCACATGAGCTGACACCGAAAATGTTCCCGTTCGAGTTCGGCAAGCTCGCCGCGTTCGTAATGCTCTCTGTGACCGTGACCGTTCCCAGCCATCACCATCATGCTGAATTATGATTTGTGTGTGTGTGTTTCTATGTGTGTGCGAACATGATGAAACAATGAGAGGATACGAGATTGAAGGCTAACGATTGTTTGCCATGCATTAAAGGATGCTTTTATCCAAATTTAGTATAATATACAATAGCGCCAAATACGTTTGCCGATCCAATGTTTGCACAATCCACCAGACCAAGCGCACACACACACGCGCGCACGCTGTCCAAATATTACAAAACACGCTACATCATCACATCAGCCGCTTCACATGTACTGTATGCCGCGAGGAAGAAGGTATTGCGGTACGCCTCAGATGTCTTGCGTTCGCCTATAGCTACAGAAATCCTAAAGGGCAAATATCGTCTTTCGTTCGTTTGTTCGGTTATTGTGTTAGCATTCCAAAAATACTTCCACCATCCATCGATTCAGACGGAAGAGCAATGGTGACGAGTTTATCATCACTCTCCGGTGGGAAAAATAAATGTTATAGCTCGCTATAAAGAATAGCCAGGGACGACATATTATACACCAAACAAATATTATTGATTAAATGCTAAAAAGATTCTGGTTCATATTGGAAAACATGCAAATACAACCCTTTCAATAGAAAGTCACCGTTTCGCCGATCGATTGATTCGATCAATCGCTTTCGGGCTGGTTGTTGGCTCATCTTCCGTACCAAGGAACAGGCAATTTGACGTGTCGTTTTGCAAGCTATCGCATCATACGTACTGTGCTAGCTCAAAAGGACCTTCCAACCGACCTGAAGGTCACGCCGTTTCGTATCAGTCAGAGCAAAACCATAAAAGGCTGTAAACCTGTAACTGCATCGAACCTAATCGGTTCGGTGAAGTGGCGGAAAAAATTGCTTTTCTCGTAGCGTAGATAATGGTATGATGCTCTCTGTATGGCGAAACCGAATGTGTTCCTTTCGTGGAATCTTGCTGTCGGAAACGTTGGGAATGGAAACTTGAAAAACGAGCCAAGAAGTACCACAGGTTAGCATTCAATTATTTCACAAAATGAGTCTACTTGCTTTTAGAATGGTAAATATGTTCTTTTATTGTTGTTTTTCATCTGTTTTGAAGATGTTGCGTCAGAATGAGCAACGCTAAAGCAAAAAGAAAACTGGTACCCGATACGAGCTTTTAGCTTGAACGCAACCAAACCCAGAATCGAAAGCTCAATGCTACAAACGGCCCTTTAGGTCTCAGAACCCAGAAACACAAAAAGGGATGGAAAAATCGAAACAATTACGCATGCATGTTTTATGATCAATTGACGGGGCATTTTTTTTCCACCCCATTGGTACAGCTTCAACCATCACGAAGCTGCCTACCTAACTCTGCTCTGAAGTGGCTTCCGTGTGTGCCAAATGAAACACGGAAGGGCCCGGTAAACATACACTCACACGAAAGCGAAAGCAGAATTTTCATCGATCGGGCCATTAATTTTAATCGCAAACAACCACCGCATAATTGATGCAACTCCACCCGTCAGTGATAAAACACTGTTTTGCAAGCTGGCGGGGTTTAGTTTTATGGCAAACGAACGAAACCATTTGCTTAGAATCGAGGTCAGTGGACAGTTAAAAAAAACGAAATCACATCCCGATCGAATTGCTCGAGAAGGAAACCGAATGTGTTCCTTTCGGGGAATCTTGTTGTCGGAAACGTTGGGAATCGAAACTTGAAAAACGAGCCAAGAAGTACCACAGGTTAGCATTCAATTATTTCACAAAATGAGTCTACTTGCTTTTAGAATGGTAAATATGTTCTTTTATTGTTGTTTTTCATCTGTTTTGAAGATGTTGCGTCAGAATGAGCAACGCTAAGGTAAAATGAATACACAGCAAAAAGAAAACCAGTACCCGAAACGAGCTTTTAGCTTGAACGCAACCAAACCCAGAATCGAAAGCTCAATGCTACAAACGGCTCTTTGGGCCACAGAACCCAGAAACACAAAAAGGGATGGAAAAATCGAAACAATTACGCATGCATGTTTTATGATCAATTGACGGGGCATTTTTTTTCCACCCCATTGGTACAGCTTCAACCATCACGAAGCTGCCTACCTAACTCTGCTCTGAAGTGGCTTCCGTGTGTGCCAAATGAAACACGGAAGGGCCCGGTAAACATACACTCACACGAAAGCGAAAGCAGAATTTTCATCGATCGGGCCATTAATTTTAATCGCAAACAACCACCGCATAATTGATGCAACTCCACCCGTCAGTGATAAAACACTGTTTTGCAAGCTGGCGGGGTTTAGTTTTATGGCAAACGAACGAAACCATTTGCTTAGAATCGAGGTCAGTGGACAGTTAAAAAAAACGAAATCACATCCCGATCGAATTGCTCGAGAAGCATTTTTTGCCATTATGGCAACGCGTACTCAGGGTGCTCCAGATCTTGTGTTTTTTTTTTTTCGTTCCTTGATCCTACTGCCCCGTGTGGGTATTAGTGCAGCCTGAAGATAATTATGAAATGTTTGCATTCGCACCTCGTTGGAAAGCTTTCGGATTGGCCGGTGGCCAATTAAACCACCGAAGAATTATACAATCTAATGCCACCTGACTTAGCTAGTTTTGCAGCAAAACCATTCATTTTCGGTCCCATTTTCGCATCTCCCCCGTAAAAAAGCACATGTGAAGCGGATTTGAAGATGAGCGTAGCGATTTTTGGCGTGATCGGGCTGTGTGTGATAATTTAGAGCGGGGCCAGATTTTTGAGTACAACACAGCACAAGCTACGGCGAATAAGCTACGGCTAGACGATATGCAAAAAAGAAACTACGATAACGAGGCAATTTCATCAGCCAGCAACACTGGCACGTACGGTACGGGCGTCGAACCACCCGGTCGAACTGTTTGACCAGTTTGTGAGTGTGTGTACAGTGACAGACAAAACAATATTTTTTCCCCCCTTTTTTTAATAATAATACATATTATTAAAAAAATGCGATTGACGAAAAAAAAAACTTTTAAATAACCGATCAAAACATATGGTATGTCTAAAATAAAAAGGGCGGCCCGGTGGTAATTACGACAGCGGCGCCGGTCTTCACACGGCAGGACCGGGGTTCGAATCCCGTCGGACCGCCTCCTCGTACGCAGGACTGACTATCCAGCTACGGGTAAAACTTAGTCACAGAAACTAGAAATAGCTGGCAGGCCAAGACCTCACGAGGTTGTAGTGCCAAGGAAGAAGAAGAAGATAAATTTGAAATATAAATTTAACAAATGGTATTATTCTTATATCTCGCATGTTTTGATCTTATTTTCTTGACGTTTGCAACAGGTGCATCAGACGCAATTCTTCGATTGATGCGACTCTATTCCTCTTTTTTCCTAGATATTCAATTACGTTTTACAATAACAATCATATAGTGACTAAAACCGAAATCCGGACATTTTAAAATTGAATACTTCCTTGGCCTAACATATACTTACAGTGTTTCTCACTTGATAATGCAAAGTTACCTATGATTTTTGCAAACGCTCCATACGAAATCGTATGTAGCGTTTGCAAAAATCATAGGTAACTTTGCATTATCAAGTGAGAAACACTGTAAAATAGAACACAACCATTACATAGATTGTAGATGAAAACGTTTGAGTACTTTTGAGAACTCGAAACTATTATAGAATGCTTTGCTTTTCACTGTGTCTGTTACGAATGTAAAAAGAGTAGCTAAAAACTAAACTTGAAAGAGTTCTCCAAAAAAGCTTTAACAAAAAGTTCAACATATTTTTGATCTTTATTTGTTTTGTAATTCGTTACTGATGCGATCTTATCGTCTTGATTAAATTGCATCTTGTGTTAGTTCAACAGTTCGGCCCGGACAATAGAGGCTGCCGGATTATCCGACTCGATTAAACGCTTCTGTCAGCACCGTACCACTGTTTGTAAACAACAGTATCACAAGCAAAGCTCTATGGTAAAGCTCTTAACCCGTTTCCTAGACAATTTTTCATAGGCTTTGAGCTCTGATATTTCCTTATTGTCCAATTAATGATAAATATTCTTTTATGATGGTGATGCCGGCAGAGTTACACATAAAAAGCTATGTAAAAATGGTTAAGGTTAAAACAACGCTTCTCAATGTTAACCTTTCTTTCGATTTTAAGGTGTCCAAAATTTTGTTTCCGATTCACTGTATAGACTCATCGATTCACTCATCATAACTTCCATTTTACATCTTTACAAAATTATATAATCTTATCGTTTTGTCCGTCACTGTATGTGTTTATGATAATTTATGTATCTGTCAATGTGTTTGCGTGTATGCGTGTGGCCAGGGCTACGGGAGATACCGATCCATGGCAGGTTAAACCGTGACAGGCGGAAGCGGAATCACCTTCGATAAACTTTTCATCCTCCGTTGATTTCGAGAAAAAGTGATCCGCCTTCGAGCTGGCTGCTTGAAAGAAAGGATACACAACAGGTGGTAAGAGAGATGAGTGCTGCGGGATGAGACACTTCGTTTTCGTGGCCGCGGATAAAAAAACACTGTAGCTTAAATGTATGTACACTGTTGAACTCTAATGAACGGACGTAAATCGCACCAATCCACCCATGGGACGATTCGCATCGCGCGACACCGGATTATGGCACCTAATCAGGATAATGAGCCGTACGACCGCCCCTAAAAAACCCCCCTGGAACGCTGGTTTAGATACTTCCAGACGCCGTTTCAAAGTCGTTAGAAGCGTTTGTTCTACTTGTGGAAGGTATTACAACTTTATGGTGAGTTTCGATTTGGAAGCACCGTTCGCGATTTGTTATTACTCAATTATTTAAAGCCTTCCACAAACACACCTACACATTATCACTGCATTACACAAGCAGACAACACACACACCCACACACATACATACATACTTACAAAACGCCATCAAAAGCTCCGAAAAGCTCGTTGTGGTTTTGTTGTGAAGTTGTTGAATTGTGAAGGTGACCTTGGTGGAGGTTATTATCCTTCAAACAAATTGAAAAGTGTCGTGCTTTACTGGCTATTAATTCTGCTTCAAATGTGTGTTTTGTTGTGGTTGTTTGCACCGATGAAGATCGTGGGTAATTAACCCCTTTTTTGTGTGAACCATAAAACATTATGTCATACTTTCTTTGTTTGGACGGTTAACAAACAGTTGAAAGAATTGTGGAATAAATCAACAAACCGTAACACACAAACAACGTCATCAAGAACCAACCCTAGCATGTGTTGCAATTGCAAAACAATTTTAATCATTCTTTCTACACATTCTCGTAGACTTGCTGTGGCTAAACATGTCGTCCAAGGACAATGTGAACCAGGAAACAATCAGTGAGAAACATTCGAAATTTGAATCACAACAAACACAGATCCCCATCACCACTACAACTACTACTACTGGAACTAGTGGAAAGCCCACCAGGGCGTGGAAAACAATCCGAACCGAAACATGCAACGCGCATGTAGAAATGACCGCTTCCGGACATTCCGTCCGACAACCAAAAACTAAAACCACCGGTACACAACGATTCACACAGTTAAGCATGGCAGTGGAAATGTCAACCGTCGGACACGGATCGATTTTATGAGGCACAACACAAAAAAGAGGAAATTCTACGATGAAACGGTTCGGACTGATTTACTTGTTCATTGCCGTGGACATCAGCTACATCCCTAGACAGTTAGTTCGGTACGTAAAAGCCGCGAGTTTGGTTCAAATTTGATGATTAAAATGTTCCATATCTGCACATTGCTCAATAACAACAAAAAATCGGGCTAAAAACTGACTCTCCAACCAGGTTTGCAACCACTTTTAGCAAAATCAGTCTCAAACAACCTTTTTTTTGCAATACATTGTTAAGCACTCAAGCGCACGAATTTTGGTCTATTCGCTTCTTTGCGCCAAACTAACAAAAAATACAAGCAGTTTACACAGACCATTTTGCTGACGACGAATATTCTCTGGAGCATCCATTATCAACAACGATGATGAACCGGCGCTTTGCGGTTACGCATAAAATTATCTTTTTGCTGAAACTTTCCCATTAAACTTTTACCCGAACCCGATGTCTACCTCGGTTGCTTGTACGTGCGCAACCGACATTAGGGACGAGTGTGTGTGTGTGTGTGAATCTGCTCGTGAGCAAGTAGACTCGTGTGTTGGCTTTTGATACACGTTCCAATAGTGTCTTATTCCATTGAATCATTTGTTTCTTCCTTCCGTTTTGCTCTGTCTGTGTGTTTGTTATAGGAAAAAAAACTCAAACTAGGCAAAGAAACGTTAGATAGAGTGGTCGCGATAAAGAGAAAAGTTTTGTTCAAAAATTGTTTCATGTGCCTTTTCGCTTCATGTTTTGCCGCTGAATTGTATTTGTTTGTGTGTGTGTATGTGTGTCCGTATGGAACGAAAGCGTGGTTATGTTCATTCGGGTCTATTATGCTTTCTAATCAGCTACTTCAATTGTTGTTCGAATGAAAAGCTGCAAGAAAATGAAATCATCTATTTTCGTGACGGTTTAGTTTTTTGTTTTCGTTTGCTTTAGAAAAAGGAAGTTAAAAATTGAGACAAAAACATCAACGAAGAAACGTGAAGAAACATATGTGTGTTTATGTATGGTTGTGTACGCTAATGATGGTGTGTGAGTGGGTGCTAATAAATGTAGTTAGCGAACCATAGTTACCGAATTGATTTGGCACAGGTGGTTTTCTTACGACATCGGGACCTCCGGTGTATTCGTGCCATCGATACGTACTTCTATATTCCGAATGGAGCTGTGAGGAAAATAAAAAAAAAGAAAGAAGTTTTCAGCGTTGTTTACTTAGTTGCTCTAGAACGTAACGGGCGTTATAAATATAAAAGGATGCCCGCTAATTACGCCATAACAATAAACATAAATAGGGATTTCAGATACAATCTTTTTGGCCCTCTAATGCGTAATTGGAAAACTTTTATTTTCCTGTTGGAAATCTTTGCGATCGTGGGAATTGCTGAAGTTGTAAGGATGCTTGAACGATTGGTATATAGCCAACGATACGAATATAGCCATGCAAGTTCAGCACATTTTCATCAGTTATATATGAGAGCTCAAGCTCCTAAGAAAAAAAAAGTCCTGATTATAGACTGATCTTTACGAATTATCATGCGACGGGTCAGACTTCTATCGACCCTCTAAACGATCTATTCTCTTTCGAATCAGGTTTTTAATGCACAAACTAAATATTATGCCAATAATATCTCGAATTACCGAGGAATCCTCATGCTTCATATCCTGGCAGTAAATCTTTCAGATTCTCATCTCTCGACACCAAACAAGCTGTTTTAAACACAGCATCTCTATTAATCAGCATGAGTTTTTAACCAATAGCAGCATCGAATCCAAGCCTCTATCCCTGCTTAGTTCCTGTTATCCTGGTGTTCTTCAAAGAGGCTTTAAAAAACTGCGTAACTACGAAGATACGTCGCCAACCATTTTTAAGTACGGTGACTCTCCAGCTACCTAACAAACAGGAACATTATGGTAAAAAAACACATCTTTTCACTACGCATTTCACAAACTTATCAGGCATACAACAAGGCAGTATTTGTGGACCTATGCTGTTTGCCATTTTCATCAATAATATTGTCAATATTAAACTGAAAACTTGCAACTATGTATATGCGCCTGTATCTGACATTGCTAACTGTACTGTTCTCCAAAGCTGTTTGACTACCTTCTGGTCCTGGTTTTCTTTCAACTTTATGTGCGTTAATGTACAACAATGTTTTAGAATAACGTAAAATTAAATTAGCTGGCAACCCAATTCCGCATAAAATGTCATTGGTAATTGAGATGTACTATTAAACTGTAGGTTGACTCATCAAGAGCATCACAAGTTGACAAATGGCAAAGCGTTCCGACTATCTCGATTTTTCGTTTCGAGGCAAGACCTTCAGGGACCCTTGCAGTCTAATATTTTTATAGTGAGCTATTTTAAGGCCAAATTTAGCATTTGGCCTAGTTGTATGAGCTCACCTATGCTCACAGTATAACATAAGCAGGCTGAAATCAGTCAAAGAATTCTGCTTTGGTTCCGAGAAAAAACGAGAAAGATACATAAGGATCCGACAGCCTCGAACCTTATTGTTCCACACTTAAAGTCCAACGATTAGAGCATCATTCTTTATTGTGAAGAAAGTCCTGGACAAGGGTTGGCTTTACTAAAATCGAAACTTCCAGCATAAACGATTGTTGTGTGAGCATTAGAAAATTCTCTGAACGATTAATTACGAGAGATATGAAAAATATATACAACCGAGCATGCCCGGGATAAGGCAAAAATCAAGGAGGAAATGCCTTGAGAGAATTGTAAACTGTCAACGCAAGCGGCGCTGACAATACGGCACCATGCCGTAATAATGGATAAATAAATAAAATATGAAAAATATATCTCCGACTTTGAATATGTTGTAGGTAGAAACTTATCTTAACTTTCCTCAGCAATGACAAAAATAAGAGAAAAATAAGACTGGGAATAAGCTGCTTATGCTAACTCATGTAAGATCACCAAAGTAAATAAAGTAAAGCAATGCTACTTGAACGTAGGCTTCGAGGTAACTTTAATCGAATGAGTGGTGCAACGACTCAGACGTTTCGGCACCAACATCGAGCCATCGATACAAGTGTGTCTGCCGATGACATACACGCCGACGTAGCAATCCAGTCAGCTATCCCATAATTGTACTCTACCGACGATCGAGTATACTGTTAATATGACGCTACCAACGTTGCTGACTACCAACCATCATATTATTGGCTATAGTCCATCGTTCGAGTTAGTTGACAAACAGAAACCCGCTGATAATGCATTCCACCAATTGAAAATACCACGGTAATTGGGTAAAAAAGGAAATTTAAAATACCAACCAATTGACAAAAGAAGTTAGCATTTTCACAATTTGGTGGTTCTGTGGTAGCGATGCAGGACCTACCATGTAAAAACTGATGTAACTAACGCCTTGGCCACCGGACTACAAATCTACATGGTTGGAATAAATGTAGTAATCGTTATACGATGGACATAACCTCATAAGACGTTAAGTCTTAAAGAATATTTATTGAAAACTAATTAAAAGGAGCTTTCTCATCTTTGGTCTAGATCTTAATCATACCATGAACGATCGCGTTGAAGAAGTTGGCGAGAAAACTACTACTAACAATCTTTCTTTTATTGCTTTTAAGACCATATCTGACAGCAAGTTTATGAACGTCAAATTCCATGAAAAGGAAAGAACTTTGAAGCTTGTAGTCCACGATTTACAAACGCGACGGATGCAGCTTCAACTTGTAAATGGAATCTTTCGCAAACCCGATCTTGGCATAGACAAAATTCTTTTGCGAGTCCTTGAAGCATGAAATTTACAAAAGAATCAATCGGCAAAATACGATGGCATTACAAAATACGAAGTACGATAAGTGAACGATCCTTTCAAGTAGTGTCTTGGCCTATCAGAATCGAAATCCACTCCATCCAAATCCATAGAGATCCAAAGCGTCGTGGAATCCGACTTTTCGAAATCTACTATTGGAATTGGATATGACTTATTAGGGGATTTCTGCCTTCTGAAATCTTACAAACGACATTTAAACTACATAGATGAAGTCATAACAATCATTAGTCTATGGTTATTATTCGCAAATTTTACCAGATTCCTTGATGGAGAATTTTCACACACACTTTAACTGCAAACGAAGGCTGCTGGTTCATAGTATGTGGATATGTTTTATGGCTAGTACCAGATGATGACTGCGATTTCTGTGAAACCGTCTAAAACTAAAAAAACGTAGTAATCAATCTAACAAATATTTCTGTAATAGCCTAACCAGCTGTAATAGCTCCAGCGCACACTTCATTTAGAGCAAAAACATTATAAATATTCCAACATGTCCGTTCACTCTATTACAAAATCCGTTTATCAGCAAAAGGACAGCCACTCTATGTGTAGCGGTAGCTATAAATACAATTGAAATTGCAAACATAATTAACCAAACACATAATACAGTGCCTATCATTCCAACTTCAACTTCTATCCTTTTACACTCAAAATTGACTCCAGCAAGAGCACTTGCTCACACACACTGGCGTCAGCAGAAGAATGTGCCAAGCGCGGCGTCGAACGCGTTTCGTAACCCAATATTTTCCACGCCAACATACCATCATGCTAACAGACCGTTAGCCTCATTTCTGAGTTCGCCCTGCGTATTGCACCTGTAAGAAAGCCGGCGACTGTACCATATGAGCCTTCGTGACTCACCCTTTGCCAGGCCCATGTGCCAGCCTGCAAGCCGCACTTCCCGTCAGCAAACATCACCGTCATAAAACACCGGGCACGACACGATAGTCGGCATGCATTTTCCGTGCTCAATGCGGATATTTTCGTCGGCAAACGAAAACCGGCACCCGGGTTTCAGGGAACGAAAGCGTGGTTATGTTCATTCGGGTCTATTATGCTTTCTAATCAGCTACTTCAATTGTTGTTCGAATGAAAAGCTGCAAGAAAATGAAATCATCTATTTTCGTGACGGTTTAGTTTTTTGTTTTCGTTTGCTTTAGAAAAAGGAAGTTAAAAATTGAGACAAAAACATCAACGAAGAAACGTGAAGAAACATATGTGTGTTTATGTATGGTTGTGTACGCTAATGATGGTGTGTGAGTGGGTGCTAATAAATGTAGTTAGCGAACCATAGTTACCGAATTGATTTGGCACAGGTGGTTTTCTTACGACATCGGGACCTCCGGTGTATTCGTGCCATCGATACGTACTTCTATATTCCGAATGGAGCTGTGAGGAAAATAAAAAAAAAGAAAGAAGTTTTCAGCGTTGTTTACTTAGTTGCTCTAGAACGTAACGGGCGTTATAAATATAAAAGGATGCCCGCTAATTACGCCATAACAATAAACATAAATAGGGATTTCAGATACAATCTTTTTGGCCCTCTAATGCGTAATTGGAAAACTTTTATTTTCCTGTTGGAAATCTTTGCGATCGTGGGAATTGCTGAAGTTGTAAGGATGCTTGAACGATTGGTATATAGCCAACGATACGAATATAGCCATGCAAGTTCAGCACATTTTCATCAGTTATATATGAGAGCTCAAGCTCCTAAGAAAAAAAAAGTCCTGATTATAGACTGATCTTTACGAATTATCATGCGACGGGTCAGACTTCTATCGACCCTCTAAACGATCTATTCTCTTTCGAATCAGGTTTTTAATGCACAAACTAAATATTATGCCAATAATATCTCGAATTACCGAGGAATCCTCATGCTTCATATCCTGGCAGTAAATCTTTCAGATTCTCATCTCTCGACACCAAACAAGCTGTTTTAAACACAGCATCTCTATTAATCAGCATGAGTTTTTAACCAATAGCAGCATCGAATCCAAGCCTCTATCCCTGCTTAGTTCCTGTTATCCTGGTGTTCTTCAAAGAGGCTTTAAAAAACTGCGTAACTACGAAGATACGTCGCCAACCATTTTTAAGTACGGTGACTCTCCAGCTACCTAACAAACAGGAACATTATGGTAAAAAAACACATCTTTTCACTACGCATTTCACAAACTTATCAGGCGTACAACAAGGCAGTATTTGTGGACCTATGCTGTTTGCCATTTTCATCAATAATATTGTCAATATTAAACTGAAAACTTGCAACTATGTATATGCGCCTGTATCTGACATTGCTAACTGTACTGTTCTCCAAAGCTGTTTGACTACCTTCTGGTCCTGGTTTTCTTTCAACTTTATGTGCGTTAATGTACAACAATGTTTTAGAATAACGTAAAATTAAATTAGCTGGCAACCCAATTCCGCATAAAATGTCATTGGTAATTGAGATGTACTATTAAACTGTAGGTTGACTCATCAAGAGCATCACAAGTTGACAAATGGCAAAGCGTTCCGACTATCTCGATTTTTCGTTTCGAGGCAAGACCTTCAGGGACCCTTGCAGTCGTATATTTTTATAGTGAGCTATTTTAAGGCCAAATTTAACATTTGGCCTAGTTGTATGAGTTCACCTATGCTCACAGTATCAGATAAGCAGGCTGAAATCAGTCAAAGAATTCTGCTTTGGTTCCGAGAAAAAACGAGAAAGATACATAAGGATCCGACAGCCTCGAACCTTATTGTTCCACACTTAAAGTCCAACGATTAGAGCATCATTCTTTATTGTGAAGAAAGTCCTGGACAAGGGTTGGCTTTACTAAAATCGAAACTTCCAGCATAAACGATTGTTGTGTGAGCATTAGAAAATTCCCTGAACGATTAATTACGAGAGATATGAAAAATATATACAACCGAGCATGCCCGGGATAAGGCAAAAATCAAGGAGGAAATGCCTTGAGAGAATTGTAAACTGTCAACGCAAGCGGCGCTGACAATACGGCACCATGCCGTAATAATGGATAAATAAATAAAATATGAAAAATATATCTCCGACTTTGAATATGTTGTAGGTAGAAACTTATCTTAACTTTCCTCAGCAATGACAAAAATAAGAGAAAAATAAGACTGGGAATAAGCTGCTTATGCTAACTCATGTAAGATCACCAAAGTAAATAAAGTAAAGCAATGCTACTTGAACGTAGGCTTCGAGGTAACTTTAATCGAATGAGTGGTGCAACGACTCAGACGTTTCGGCACCAACATCGAGCCATCGATACAAGTGTGTCTGCCGATGACATACACGCCGACGTAGCAATCCAGTCAGCTATCCCATAATTGTACTCTACCGACGATCGAGTATACTGTTAATATGACGCTACCAACGTTGCTGACTACCAACCATCATATTATTGGCTATAGTCCATCGTTCGAGTTAGTTGACAAACAGAAACCCGCTGATAATGCATTCCACCAATTGAAAATACCACGGTAATTGGGTAAAAAAGGAAATTTAAAATACCAACCAATTGACAAAAGAAGTTAGCATTTTCACAATTTGGTGGTTCTGTGGTAGCGATGCAGGACCTACCATGTAAAAACTGATGTAACTAACGCCTTGGCCACCGGACTACACTGTCAACGCAAGCGGCGCTGACAATACGGCACCATGCCGTAATAATGGATAAATAAATAAAATATGAAAAATATATCTCCGACTTTGAATATGTTGTAGGTAGAAACTTATCTTAACTTTCCTCAGCAATGACAAAAATAAGAGAAAAATAAGACTGGGAATAAGCTGCTTATGCTAACTCATGTAAGATCACCAAAGTAAATAAAGTAAAGCAATGCTACTTGAACGTAGGCTTCGAGGTAACTTTAATCGAATGAGTGGTGCAACGACTCAGACGTTTCGGCACCAACATCGAGCCATCGATACAAGTGTGTCTGCCGATGACATACACGCCGACGTAGCAATCCAGTCAGCTATCCCATAATTGTACTCTACCGACGATCGAGTATACTGTTAATATGACGCTACCAACGTTGCTGACTACCAACCATCATATTATTGGCTATAGTCCATCGTTCGAGTTAGTTGACAAACAGAAACCCGCTGATAATGCATTCCACCAATTGAAAATACCACGGTAATTGGGTAAAAAAGGAAATTTAAAATACCAACCAATTGACAAAAGAAGTTAGCATTTTCACAATTTGGTGGTTCTGTGGTAGCGATGCAGGACCTACCATGTAAAAACTGATGTAACTAACGCCTTGGCCACCGGACTACAAATCTACATGGTTGGAATAAATGTAGTAATCGTTATACGATGGACATAACCTCATAAGACGTTAAGTCTTAAAGAATATTTATTGAAAACTAATTAAAAGGAGCTTTCTCATCTTTGGTCTAGATCTTAATCATACCATGAACGATCGCGTTGAAGAAGTTGGCGAGAAAACTACTACTAACAATCTTTCTTTTATTGCTTTTAAGACCATATCTGACAGCAAGTTTATGAACGTCAAATTCCATGAAAAGGAAAGAACTTTGAAGCTTGTAGTCCACGATTTACAAACGCGACGGATGCAGCTTCAACTTGTAAATGGAATCTTTCGCAAACCCGATCTTGGCATAGACAAAATTCTTTTGCGAGTCCTTGAAGAATGAAATTTACAAAAGAATAAATCGGCAAAATACGATGGCATTACAAAATACGAAGTACGTTCAGTGAACGATCCTTTCAAGTAGTGTCTTGGCCTATCAGAATCGAAATCCACTCCATCCAAATCCATAGAGATCCAAAGCGTCGTGGAATCCGACTCTTCGAAATCTACTATTGGAATTGGATATGACTTATTAGGGGATTTCTGCCTTCTGAAATCTTACAAACGACATTTAAACTACATAGATGAAGTCATAACAATCATTAGTCTATGGTTATTATTCGCAAATTTTACCAGATTCCTTGATGGAGAATTTTCACACACACTTTAACTGCAAACGAAGGCTGCTGGTTCATAGTATGTGGATATGTTTTATGGCTAGTACCAGATGATGACTGCGATTTCTGTGAAACCGTCTAAAACTAAAAAAACGTAGTAATCAATCTAACAAATATTTCTGTAATAGCCTAACCAGCTGTAATAGCTCCAGCGCACACTTCATTTAGAGCAAAAACATTATAAATATTCCAACATGTCCGTTCACTCTATTACAAAATCCGTTTATCAGCAAAAGGACAGCCACTCTATGTGTAGCGGTAGCTATAAATACAATTGAAATTGCAAACATAATTAACCAAACACATAATACAGTGCCTATCATTCCAACTTCAACTTCTATCCTTTTACACTCAAAATTGACTCCAGCAAGAGCACTTGCTCACACACACTGGCGTCAGCAGAAGAATGTGCCAAGCGCGGCGTCGAACGCGTTTCGTAACCCAATATTTTCCACGCCAACATACCATCATGCTAACAGACCGTTAGCCTCATTTCTGAGTTCGCCCTGCGTATTGCACCTGTAAGAAAGCCGGCGACTGTACCATATGAGCCTTCGTGACTCACCCTTTGCCAGGCCCATGTGCCAGCCTGCAAGCCGCACTTCCCGTCAGCAAACATCACCGCCATAAAACACCGGGCACGACACGATAGTCGGCATGCATTTTCCGTGCTCAATGCGGATATTTTCGTCGGCAAACGAAAACCGGCACCCGGGTTTCAGCGCAAAAACCGCGCGTATGCCGCTCAATGCCGATCGAAACGAGCGAACCACTGCTCTGCAGCTGAAAAACGCTTCGGGTGGTTGGATGACTTTTGAAAGCATGCAACTATTTCATACACTGGAGACCGGTGAGAGGGTGTGTTTCTTCGTTTAAATCTTTTTTTTCGCTCTCTTTTTCATGACTGTATGATCGTAGCTTTCACCGACAATTGGGGCCCTCTGTACGTGAGCTCTATTCACTTTCCACGCTGCTCACCACCATCTAGCGGAGCAAGCGATGAATTTGGTCGCCATTACCGTCACCACTTGCACACTATACCATCAGGAAGGATATCGTTGGAATTTATGTTTCCTCCTTAACAGATGTTTGTGTGAGCGTAATTGCTTTATTGAGCGGTCGGGATTGAAACAGAAACTGCGAGTTCTCCTGGCAGCCTGGTCGCCGAATCGATCGAACAGCACGGGAAAAAGGATACGAAATGGAATAAAGGCACTCTTCCGCGACAAGTTCTCCACGCCCACAGTCCCTCGTCTAGCGCTTACGTCATCGGGGGAAATGTTTGGACACAAACACATGAGAAGGTGCCCTTTTTTTCGTACCACCAGACGAAATTCAACATGTGCCGTGAAGTATGTGTTCAGAAACCGGTACCTTTGAAGCACCATTCGCCCACACCTATTCAACGGCTCCAATTCGCACAGTCTCATGTTCGTAAAAGTCACCGCAAGGACACGCCCGGACTGTGCGAACGGTAGCATCCTTAGGCTAGCTGTGCAGGAATCCACCGTGTGTATGAATAATCATCGTTCCCATCATCTTCAATCAACATCGCATCGCTACCGATATTCCGGGATATACTTTTTCGTGTAAGTACACCATGTATAACGATTTACTTCTAGTTAACCTTTTTCCTGGATATCTCTCGCTCTATCTCACCATCCAACTCACCTTTCCAAGTAATAAGTTTTAGTGGGAAGCAGTACACGATCAATATTTGTTGTATGAAACAGAACGGCCGGAAAACTTTCTAGACCAACCGACCGAACCTAGACTGCCGAGACACAAAATTTACCCCGATGCGATGGGAAACTCCCCCATACCGTCAGGATTCAGGGATGACTCAGGAGCTCAGCAAGAGACAGTAGACTGCTTCTCTATCACCACACCGAACAGGAAACGGAGAAACTGATCGATGACATAAGGAAACCATCCTAGACATTGATTGATGGACGGTTCACTGCGTCTATCCGGCCGGTGGATACACTACTGGATAGCTTATAGTTATTTATAGTCTCTAGAGCTTATCGAAAAACTTTAAAGTTTCGCGGCACGGCGCGACTAATGAAGTCTCGGGTGTCTAATGGAAACTGCCGAGATGGGAGAACTTATCGCAATTGCACCAAGTGCATGATTTCGAACAGAAGAGTGTCTCGAAATGGGGCGAAGTTTTTACAATTAGCACAATCTGTTTCGCGTTACTAGACATGGGCTGATAACAGTGGTGGGAATAATGAAAATATTTGTTGTAAGACAATTATGCTAGACGCGTTTTGTCGTTATTATTACTTATTTCTGTACCAACTTGAGAGATAAAATTCGAAACTCTTGGGTACTGAAGAAAGATGTGTTGGAGGCTGTTTCCTAACACTAACACTTCCTAACACTAACACTAACAGCAGTACTGGGTATTGACACTCATCTAAACCGTTCACCAGTACGCAGGATTGTATTGTTCTTTAGACCAGAAATGGGAGACTAAGCCCTGTCGATGTTTTAGTGTCAAGCAATAAGAAAAGAGGGTTCTAATATGCTTTGGGTTATAAAAAATCAACAAGCAACGGTCCATAAAATGTTTGATACTTTATCAAATACTTCAACTTCCCTAAAAACTTGGGTTTTTGGATGACTTAAGCTTGAAAATCTGAAAAAACCACTTGCTGTCACTCATCGTGGACTGTTTGACAGCTGATATTCAATTTTGACAGTTAGTTCGCTATATAGTTAATACCAAGGCTATATACTAATGTTAAATGAACATCTGTTTGGAAGTTATTATTTCATTAAAATCTTTTGCTTACAGTTCAAGAGCATCACACATGAGCTTGTTGTCATGAGCTTTATGCCAATGAAGCTCAAGAAATAACCAAAAAAATCAATGACATCTGCTTGAATACAATGAAATGCTTTTGGTGATGGCTAATTTTACCCGTCTTTTTGTAAAGATAACTAGCAGCCTTTTAGTCGAAAAAATTAAAATAGCATACAAAAAAATCTTGCTTAGGTCATAGGACGACACTATTTGATTCAAGATATTAAATAATGTCGTCATAGTGGTGCCTAACCTCAAAAGTTATATCCATTACCGATTTCCATCATTTAGGGAAATGTAACCTAATTTTCTTTATCGATTTAGGATATGCTTAAGAATTTCCTACATTACATATAGACAAATCAGTAAACTGACCAAAGTAACTCAAAAAGAAACTCAACTCAAAGAACGCCGACTACCCTTACAATCTTGACCAGTACACATAAACTATCTTGAACCCACACCATTCCTTCCTTCCTAACGCTCTCCAACACGCCCCTTATAGATAAGACTTAATATCCTGCTCATTCAGCACCAGCATAAAAGCATTGCACCTACCTTATCTACAGGCATTGATGGGCACGCTCTACAAAGGTTCCAAAATGAGCCGATCATGAAGCCGGGTGTTTGCTGGATGACCGAAGACACACTAAAGGAGTATTAAAAACTGGAAAAGAAAACGAGGTAGCATATCAAGACATGGTAACTTCATCCACTGGACGAACGCAAAGGTCCGTCGGCAAAGCCATACTTACTGTACGTTGGTGCCCTGACGGGTAACCGAACGGTGGCTAGCACGTAGCGGATAGCGGTAAACAAACGGAACGTGGAAAAGCCGGGAAATGAACCTCCTTTCCACCGGCCACTGAACGTTGGTAGGAAGAAAGAAGGTGAAGAGAAAGAGAGCGAGAGAGAGAGCACAGACTCTTCCTTCACTTCCGTTTCACCTTACTATTAGGCCTGTCCGCCGTCGTTGTCGTCTAATTTGCTTTGCTCGTATGTTCTTCTCCACACGCCTAATCGGGTGCGCTGGTGCTTTTACTGCCGGACGTTCAATTCACCTTTGTACTGGTACCGCGTTTCCTGGCTGGTCGGCGATTGGACACGGTTCACAGTCTTCGGATCCGTATCGATTTTTGCTGCGGCACTCGGGTGACTGTCGGTTCGGTTCGATTGGGTCGGTCGGTCGGTCGGTCGGTCGTGCGGCTTGCTCCAAAATCGTCAATCAGACACCGAGCTGGGTGTACACCGGGGTACGATTCAGTGGGCCACACATTTTCCCTTTGCACACGACCTCGTCTCGTAGCCGTTCCAGAACAGCTGGCCTAAGGATCGCCGTGTGAGAGACCTGACGGGAAATGACGGGGGAAAACCCGCGACACACCAATATGCTTACACCTACACACGAGCACACACACACACGCACACTAGATCACTGAAAGGTACACACGATTACACCACACTGGTAAGATGGGCCAGATTACAACAACAACAACAACAAAAACAGCCCGACAGGATCACGCACTCACGCAAAGGCGCAGAAACTGTGGAAAAGTAAAGCAAACGGTACATTAAATTAATTACACCACCGCTCGGCGACCCCTTGGGGCCATTTTTACGGGACGTGCTCACTCTTTACTGCTCTTGAGTATGTATGTGCGTGTGTCTCTGTGTACGTGTGTTGCAGTAACGCCAAAGGCCACAAATCAGCACCACAGTCGCTGCCGCAAGTCACTGCTGGAAAAGTCGCCCTAATCAGGACAAAAAAAAGGATCTCTGTCACCGTACGAAAGTGAAATCTTGCCAACAGATGATGATGACCAGCAGATGAGCAGTGTGAGAGCGAGCAGTAAGCAAGAAGCGAGAGAAAGAGAGAGGGATTCAAATAGGCTGTCTGCAATTTTCTTTTCCTATTCTCACTCTCACGCTCTCTCATTTTTCCCTTGCTCAAGACTTTTTTTTTTGTCTCCCCCGGAAGAAGACAGAATGACGCGAAAAAGAGTGGGGCAGTATTACGAAGCAAAGAGAAAAAAAACGAAGAAGACGTCCTCAAGAAAGTGTGAAAATCATGAAAATCGGTCCAGAGTCCGGAGTGTACCAGAAAATTGGGAACATTAGGCGGTGGCCAACAAGAGCGATGGTGGACTGAGTTAAGGCTGGTTTTCGAAGGGTTCACACTTCGCAATCGATAATCTTCAGTCTGATTGATTTTTTCAACGTTTTTCCACATCACACAAAGTACGGGTTTTCACTTCATTTCACTACGCACAAACACTGACACACATTCGCACATATGCATTTTCCGAATTGCAGATATTGAAGTTAGCAGACAGGCTAACAGAAAAAAAACACACATTAGGTAAGAGATTTTCTTCTTCCTAATCACGCTGCAGCCTTTCAGCTCTATCCGTACTGGAAGTGGTCCCAATCGTTCGACTGCACTACGTCACCATTATTAGTAGAGGATGTTGCAATAAAGCAAAGCCAGGAGGAATCTTTTGCTGGCTTTCCAGGTGCTGTAAGATGAAACTCACTTTTTGCCAGTTCGGAAACACCTTCCTTTTTGCTGAACCTGTTACAAGGAGGGGAGAACCTAAACTGTACGGACCAACGCTCGACTGCGCTGCGGACACTGTAGCTGTAGCACACCGAGAGTAATGACGATGGAGAATTTTCCGACTAGCGTCCTTGTGCTGCGGTGTATCCTCGGAAAAATGACGTTTCACATCCCGACGGCGTACGTACGTGCGCTCTCCTGTTACTCTCGCGACGTTTTTCACCGGGGCACAATAGTATTGCGCAAACATCAAACCGTTGTCAGTGTGTGCGAGGGTAAAAGAGAGCGAGAGAAGTGTTTTGGATGTGAGAGTCCTTCTTTCATACTGATACGCATTTACCGTGCTTAAAGTATTGGTGTACATTTGCGAGGATATGGGTGTGTAAACTGTCACATTCGATGGGTACCGGTTGACAATTGTGCTACAGCTCTTCGTTGTTTTTTTTTTTGTCGACGAACGCAAAAGGACTTTTCGCAAACGATGGGCGATTTTTCCTGCGACTTTTCTTCGAGGGGAGCGAAAGGCCAACGAAACGGAGATTAATATTTTTCAAAACGAGGGTTGATGCACCGTCACGAGGGTCGTATTCTTTCAATTACCCAGTGTTCGTGCCATTTCTGAAGAGACACGCAGATTTGGGGAGTGAATCGAAATGCCTGCATTCAATATTGAACCACCTGCAGCGATATTGGGGGAGTTGATTTTCAAGTTTCGGTGGTTATAATGATGGTGTCGGTACCACAAAACGGGATGGTAATGGTAGAACTGTAAAATGTGGTACGGTTCATTTATTTTGCATTTATCAGCCAATGTACAACACGTTACGGATCAAGGTGGAAAGAGTTACAATCGTTTTAATCAAATTGGAAAGCAACAAACTCTATTATGAAGGTTAGTCTGGGATGACTTAACGCTATGTGATAGTTGGTTATAGGTTAAGATATATTTTTTAACTAATCTGAGACTCTATTTTTAAATTCAAGCAAGTCCGTCTATAGCCCAGCCTGTTACTTAAGCTATTTGAATTGATTTATTCTCAGTTAAAGAGAAACTACTAAACGTATCTCATATGTATACGTACATATCATATGACTTGCTATAATTTCAATAACTTACACCACCCTATATTTTTACTCCCAAATCATTATCAGTATCCGATGAATTGTATGGTAATTCCGTCCAATGCATTTAGGTCAATACGCTGAAATTGTGCTTCAATTAAATATGGTATGAAGCTATCGTATAATGGTGTTGGCCTGTCTTGACAGAGCTACAGTCCTATCTAGTGATCAGTTGGATAATGTGCGGGCTCTAACAATACTGTAACACAGAATTCTCTAACAAGGACTTTATCCCATAAGAAATTGCAGACCTTATACGAAGTCGTCTACCAGAAGTTGTTGACTTTATTCAAAAATTTCAGACAGTAAAAAATGTGTTTTACCTGGGCCAATGCAATTTACATGGTCTGGGCTCACCGTTTTAAGCCCTGAATTCAGTTGGAATGATAGACGGGATGGAGAAATAAATACCATCGATGACAATTAACTCTCCGAACATCTCCCAACTCTCAACAACAATCGAAAAGAAAAAAATATACTAGATCGGAGAATCTTTAAGGAACATTTTGTGATCAAATTGGATAAGAATCAAACAATATTGTAAAACAGCCTTGGAACTAGCCAATTGTTTTAATGCTAAACGACACATATTTTAAATGGATTTGGTTGGATGAGATGGTAATAATAATTAAATAAATGGCCACACATCTTTGACCGCAATCCGTAACTTTTTAAGAATCTACGAAAACATTGTAATACTAGCTACATGTTTTTTTAAACTAATTAATGATTATCGAAACATTTTTAATGATTCAGAACACTGTATTTACTAACCTATTTTTTTATCATGTAATGTGCAAGAAGAGCGGCCTTAACAAATTGCTTTACCAATTTTTTACTCATTGATGAAGTCTGCCATTCCTGATTTTCGTAACATATAATCTAATTGTAGATGAATTTTGTTTTTTTTTTCTTCAATATTTTAACTATTACTCAAAGAACCATTATGTATTATGTTAAGACTTGTGTTGACTCTGGGGAAGACTCTGTTTAACGCATTAACGCCATTACTGCATCTCAGTTTAGGCATACCACATCTCCTCTGTTCATGTGATTGATTTAAAAAGACTTTACGAGTTGGGTTTTCCGGTGCCATGCACATGGCAAGACCAGCCCACCGAAGTCTGGCAATTCTAATTCGCTTCACGATTGTGTGATAACTGGACGAATCGTGGCCACTAAAACCTCAACAAATCTTTGTTTGTCATCTTAGGGTTCCTTCACTTGCTTATACCTTGGTTATAATCTCGGTCTAGATGAGATTCATTCATCAGTGTTTTTGTTTTACACACGCGTATCAGATTTTCCGTCAACATCCAGTATTTTGTATCTATAGGTAAGCTGGTCGGAAATGTTGGCTGTCCCTTCTGTCCAGGCATCCTACGTGACTCTTAAAAACTAGGAAGGAACAAAAAATTACTTATTACAATCCAAGAGTAAAGCTACGAATAAAAGAATTAGAATCAAACACGAATTTTTTATGGTTTCAAGATTGTAAAGATCGTGTTTAAAACAAAAAAAAAAAGTTTTTCAAAACTTTGCACAACATAAGATTGCTTGCTAAACATCTGCCATCTAATCAGGTTCAACGATTTTATTGATAATAATTTTATCACATTTGAGGAAGTTTTAGAACATTACTGTTTTATTCAAATTAACGATCGTGCACCGCCGAAATAACATCGAGGTATCTGCAACGATTTTAGATTCATTAGTGATTTCATCCATAACATCCACTTCTCATTCGACTCGGCATCTATCGCTGTGTCCCAATCACATCCAGTTCTCCATAGATCTTGTATGAGCATTTTTCCACGTATCGTTACCGGTGTAATGAAACCCATGGGGTCGAATTGAGCCATTACCACACTCAATATAGCACGTTTTGAAGGATGTTTAGTTCCATTACTAAACTTGTTCATCTCCAACTCTGCCGTGGCTTCAAAACAGAAAACATCCTTCTCAGATCTCCAACATATTCCCAGAACGCGATCGAATGTCGATTCCTTATCATCCGTAAAGCGGAGAGTTGACGTCGCCTTCTGCTCCTTCATAGCATCCAGAAATTCCACACTGTTAGAAACCCAATTACGAATGTGGAATCCTCCACGTGAGTGTACGTATCTGACGTCCTTTGCCAACTTGATTGCTTCGTCAACTGTGTCGGCACTGTCGTAATAGTCGTCTACGTAGTGATTCCCGATAATCGCTGACGCTGCCTTGGGAAACTGTTCGGCGAATTCCCGAGCATTCAAGTTCTTCACATACTGTGCCGAACATGGCGAACATGTAGCACCAAAGGTGGCAACATCCATGACGTACACACGTGGTACTCCGCTGGGCTTTGTTCCAAATAGAAATCGCTGAGCATGTTTATCCTTCTCGCATATCTGTAGCTGGTGGAACATTTCCTTGATGTCCCCTCCAAACGCGATAGGTCTCTCACGGAACTTACAGATGATCTTAGGAAGAGGAACCAACATATCCGGGCCTTTGAGAAGTTGAGAGTTTAAAGATACTCCATCTACTGATGCAGCTGCATCCCACACAAGCCGTATCTTATCTGGCTTCTTCACATGTTGTACCACATTCAATGGTAAATACCACACTGGTTCATTCGATCTCTCGGTTAACTCCGCATCCTCCAGCTCATGAGCGTATCCTTTGTCTTGATACTCTTGTATCATCCGACATACCGCAGTGTTAAGGTCCGGTTTCTTACTGAGCTTTCTTGACAGATGTAGCATTCTCTTCTCCGCCATGGGGTAGCTATCGGGAAGTTCTCGAACATCATCACGCCACAGCAATCCTGTTTGAAACCTATTTCCAACTCGACACGTGGTTTTCTCAAGGATCTCTCTAGCTCGTTGCTCATCATTTGCTATCGGCGGTTTATAGTTGTCACTTCGAATCTCTTCCAGCTGATACTGTTGTTTCATCATATCGTGCAGTTGTCTATTATTCAAAGGCTGGATTCGATGTATGTTCACAGGAACGTCGTACACTTTACGATTTCCATCAAAACCGTAAACGGTCCATCCAAGCTTGGACCTTACAGCTATCGGCTCACCCCGGTTACCGATCCGAGTCTCTAAAGCCGCAAACAATTCTATGTTATCTAGACCGATAATCATAGACGGTGCTTCATCAAGGTGGTCAACAATTGGAACGTCACATAGATGTTTATACCTCTTAATCACTTCCGCTATTGAAATCTTCGGCTTAGGCAGCATAAGTTCCGATACTGTTCTCACGTTCAGAAGATTCCACTTCTCCGACGAACCTTGTGCTGAAGTCTTCAACGAAAGCCGCATCGATTTATCTTCCTCACGCTTGATGTTCTTCGTCCACGAAATAATCAATGGCTCTGTTGGTCCGGTGACATTCAACGCTTTAGCAACTCTGGCATCCAGTAATGTTCCCGATGATCCTTCATCTATGAAAGCGATGACATTAACGCTGTTTTGTTCTGCATAAAGAGTGACCGGCATTGTTCGATAGATGATAGTACCAGTGCTTGCTGTTTCTGAGTGAACCTGTAAAGTCTCTTCTGCACAGTGGAGCAATGTATGATGTCTACCGTTACACCCTTCCACCCGACATTTGTAAACAACTTTACACTTACCGCGACAGAAACGGGTCAAACACGACTTACATAGTTTTAGGTTCTCCAGCGTTGTGAGACGATCCGAAAGAGCCATTCCCTTGAACTGTTCACATTCCTTGAGAGTATGTCCTGGATTACTACATACCCAACAGGTCATCTTGTTGAAGCTGGTTCCACTGGCTTGCAAATCATGCATATGGTTTCGCATTTGAGCTACACTCGATTTCACCGGTCTCGGGCGTTGTCTTGGAGCTTCCCATTTTCCTGGTTTGTGGCTGTTCTCCGGTGTGTAATCAACTACCTCAGAAACATCGTCCATTACGGTTTGCATAAAGTTTCCAAATATTGTCAAAATACTTTCGGTTTTGCCTCGTTTGAAGCGAACCCACTCAACCTTAAAACTCGGAGGGAGTTTTTCAACAAGCTCTGCTACTAGCAATGGATCGTTCAGGTGGTCTTCCATATCGCTTGCTAACAGGTGATCACACATTTGCTTCACTCTAATACCGAAAGTGATGAAACTCTCCAAACGATTTTCTGTAGGTGAAGGTGTTTCGCGGATTTTCTGCAGTAAACTTTTCAACAACCTTCTTGGTCTTCCAAATAGATTTTCAAGTTCTTTGATTACACTCGGCACCGAATCAGGGAAAACAAGTCTGCCTTTCACAGCCTCCAATGCTTCTCCTCCCAAACTGTCCATCAAACGTTTCATATTCTCAATGTTAGAAAGCCCACACGCCTCGGTTGTTGATCTAAAGCTGCTAATAAACAACGGCCACACATCAGGTTCTCCACAGAACTTTGGAAGTTTCGTACAAACTGTATTCCGGAATGCAATTTGTTCCTTTGTTAGGCAGTCTGAAACCTTTCCTTCATCCTTTGGCTTCACTTCCAAGATGGTATTGAAAGATTGCTCCAGTTCTCTAAGTTCTTTTTGATGTTGCCTTTTCAACTCGAACAGCTCCTTCCGCAAAGCCATTTCAGTAGCATGTTTCGTTTTCTCAGCCTCAACCAGTTGTTCCAAGATCGTTATATTTCCATCGCAATCTCCGTTATCAAGAGATTCTTGCGAAACATCATCAACAGCAAATTCGGTCTCCTGCGCAACCGCTTGTTGCTCCTTCGCTGTTGATTTCCGTGTTCTCTGCATGGTTCAAACTAACGGTCACTAACGTTTTCCTGGAAATACGTTCCGCAGTCAACAGTCAGGCAAAACTCACACTGATCATTCGAGTTTCGGCAAGCTATTCAAACTCACACTAACACACAATGCTTGCTGGTAAACGCCGTACACTTTCAATCTGCGCAGTATACGCCACGACAATTCCTGTTCGAACGCGATTCTTACTAGAATCCTATGAACCCGTACACGGACACACAATACCTTCCTTCCTTGACGTATTCGTAAACGCTGTACACTTTCAAACTGCGCAGTACACGCCACCAAGGTATCTGTTCAAACGCGATTCTTACTAGAATCCTATGAACCCGTACACGAACACACAATACCTTCTTTGACTGTGTTGGTGAAAACGCTGTGCACTTCTACAAGCCGCGCAACGCACCCACAGGCCGATGCAAATATCACAGGAACAGCTGATCGTTAGAAGAAGAGGAACATGAGGGAAAAGCTTGTTGACAATCACTTTTTTGACGCAAACAATGATAGGGGCTTCTTTCACCCACCTTTTTGGAAAGTTTCAGTGTCAATTTTTACTGTTTTTTCACATCACTGTGAGCCTCACAGTGAGCCTCACTGTGAGCCTCACTGTGAGCCAAAATTCTGACATTGGTGCTGCTGGTGTATACTTTATCGACGTGCTGGTAAAAACGTTATGCACTTTATCATGGCACGCAACGCACACGATGTACAGTTTATTCGTCGTACTGGTAAAAACGCTGTGCACTTCTTAAAGCTTCACACACGCACACGACGAAACGATGTACTGCTTCTCACCGCGCTGGTAAACACGCTACGCCCTGTCCAAGCCACTAACGCACACGACGACACGATGTATTGTTCTTGTTCAAACGTGTCTCTTCCAAGGATCACACGAACGTAGATACGGACACTCTATACTTTCTCGACGTGCTGGTAAAAACGTTATGCACTTTATCATGGCACGCAACGCACACGATGTACAGTTTATTCGGCGTGCTGGTAAAAACGTTGTGCACTTCTTTGACGCTACACACACGCACACGACGAAACGATGTACTGCTTCTCACCGCGCTGGTAAACACGCTGCGCCCTGTTCTAAGCCACTAACGCACACGACGAAACGATGTACAGTTTCTTGATCCTATTTTCTTGAATCTTTAGCGCATCCAAACTTTGGCAGTTTTTAAGAATTGTTACGGTACAATTCGATCTAAATGTTCGGTGGTTTTACAGTAGTTTTTATTTCCCAACTTCAAACAAATACAACTTAAAAACTGGTCCGAACACGTTCGCTGCGCTAACTCGACTGACGCTTCGGCCTTTCTTTTCCTCCTATTCCTTTCTTCCCAACTGTCGATCGTCCGGTTCCCAGGTGACAACTGTCACCTGAACAACTTGTGTTGTTCTTTGTCACTATTGCTTAACGGATGTTAAAAATGGTTCCCGGTCTTGGCTTGTTATGTTTGGCCTGCGCTCACGGTCGTGCATCCTCGTCTGCTAATATTCCAGCAACTCTGGTGAACACATTAACGCCGTTGCTCCATCTCAGTATAGGCCTTCCACGTCTCCTCTGTTAATGTGATTGGCTTAAAAAGACTTTACGGGTTGGGTTTTCTGGTGTCATGCACATGGCAAGACCAGCCCACCGAAGTCTGGCAGTTCTGATTCGCTGCACGATGGTGTATTCACTGGACGAATCGTGGCCACTATAACCTCAACAAATCTTGGTTTGTCATCTTAGGGTTCCTTCACTTGCTTATACCTTGGTTACAATCTCGGTCTAGATGAGATTCATTCATCAGTATTTTTGTTTTACACACGCGTATCAGGTTTTCCGTCAGCATCCAGTATCTATAGGTAAGCTGGTCGGAAATGTTGGCTGTCCCTTCTGTCCAGGCATCCTACGTGACTCTTAAAAACTAGGAAGCGTAGGCCTTTCGACGGAACAGTGATTAAGAAAAAACAAAAATTACTTATTACAATCAGAGAGTAAACCTACGAATAAAAAATTTAGAATCAAACACGAATTTTTTATGGTTTCAAGATCGTAAAGATCGTGTTTAAAACAAAAAAAACAGTTTTCAATACTTTGCACAACATAAGATTGCTTGCTAAACATCTGCCATCTAATCAGGTTCAACGATTTTATTGATAATAATTTTATCACATTTGAGGAAGTTTTAGAACATTACTGTTTTATTCAAATTCAAAAGAAAACGGTCTCTATTTTTAGTACATTTCATGAATCTTTTCCCAGTGTGCCAGAACTCGTGCAGTTCTGCTCGAATCCAACGTGCAATTATATGTTGCATCCCTTTCCTTCTCATCAATTGGTAGTTCCTTTTCACAATTCAAATGAAAACTAGCATAAATTTAAATAATGTCTATTTCCTGATCATTGTTGAACATATACCATGTTTGAATAAAATTCCAATTAAAAATAAACGAACAGAATAAAGCATCAAACAGAATACGGCATGCGTTCAATTCTTCTCTTTGTCAAGCGCAAAAGAGACAAACACCTGACTTTATGAAATGGAATGAAAACAATGAGAGAGCGATCAAGTCTTCTCTCGGAGCATGAGCAGATTCCTTAAGGCCTGTCTACACGTATCGAAATCAGCATCCATATGCAATTTCGTTATTTCTGTTTTTCTAAATCAATTTTACTTTTCATTCCAATGCAAGTTACGTAGAAAAATATGCGTAACATGTGTTTATTCTTCAATTGAAGACTTTTTCTGCTCACTGTAAGTTTTTTAATGGATTTTTATACAGTCCATAATGTGTTTGATCGTATAAAACAATCTTGCTTCTCGTGTTGTTTCCAACAATACCTGTTTCCCATGTTCGACAAATCATTTCCAACACGTTCGCAATAATCCCTGCCGTCACACAAACACTACGCCATCGTTCATCTCTCTCAAACGATTCCTCTCTCGCTCTCTCTCGGCGTGTTGCGATGCGTCTCGCTGCGATTCGATGTCTCCGTCTCTCAAAATTGTTTCTTTCTTCATTGCGTGCGGTCGTGTGCTTCCCGTCGATCGAAACCGTGAACAACGCGCTCGTCCCGTGTTGGTTCATGGAAATTTAAAGCGAAATCGATTGTTTACGCGTCGCGAAGTGAGTGTGCAGTGTTTCGTAATGTGATCCCTGTAGTGCCGCAAGCATACACTGCAACTGGGCTGTTAACACACCTGCCAGCAAAGTGTAGAAATCCGCAATCAAAGTGACCCCCGTGCCGTATCGCGCTGCTGGAATCGCTCGATTGTGTCCTGACCCCGCGATAATTGCGATCATTATCATCCGCAAAGCATCGTCCGCAGCTTCTTCTGGCTTCTCCGTTGGCTGGTAGCTGGCAGGAAGTGTGAGTTTTTGTGCCGTCTTCGCCATTTCAACTATCATTAGTGGGGCGGTGTGTGTATGCGCGAGAAGCGAGGCAGAATAATCAAGGTAGCCAAAGCGAAAAAGCAAGAATTTGTTTTGATGCGTTCACCTCCGTGGGTTTGTTGCGGCTGCGAATAATATAGGTGGCGGATGCTGACGGATGTGTTTGGTGGTGTGTGTGTAAACGCGGCCGCACGATAAAGTGTTGTTTATTAAAAGAGATCAATTTCATCACAGGTCAGTGCTGGACGGGTGGAGGTTAAGAGATAAAGTAAATCAACGTGTAATTTATGCAACAAACGCACCCACTTACACTGAAAGCAGACAAACCTCCAGAAGTGCTGCTAATTCTACAAAAAGAAGGTAAGCCAAGCCTGTGTGTTTATGCTTATGTTTCTCTTGTTGTCATGCTGCTGTTCCCAAATCCATCGTGCCAGTGTAGTGGTGTCATTCTGCGCTCCTGTCAAAATTTTTCCTTGCACACGAGAAAAGGATACGAAAGGATGTGTGTATGCAAGGAGAGCGAATGAGATAGAAGGCAATATGCACACACGTTGGTTGGCATTTCATTCCTTTGCGCTTGTTTCGCGTTCTTCGCCATCCTTGTCTGGTGACCAGTGCCTGCTGTGCTGCTGCTGCTGCTGCAGCAAGTGCCGCATTTCTTTTCCCATTCTTCTGTTGCCGAAATTCATGCCTTTTCCTGCAGAAAGAAGAAACTGTGAGTGTGGTATGTAATGTTTTCGTTTCATCATGGAATCCAAATAGAGAATGGAACTAATGCAGCAAAAAGAAGGTGCTTTTGCATGAGGGGTTTCGTATCGGTTGTTTGTACTTTACCTCTTCAGCCGAAGCTATCCTCCAGATAGATGGAAAAATAACGAACACTCAAGTGCAAGAATGCATCACCGGGTTAAGGGTTTATCATAACAAGCGAGCAGGGGATTCACGAAAAAATGGAAAAAAGGTTGAATTGTAAAAATGCAATTGCTGAAAGTGCATAAAAATTCAAAATATTGTTGTTGCTACTTTGTATGTACTGTTCCAAAAATATGAAAACACGTACATACGACATGCGGCAGTAGAATGTGCTGATTGGCAACAATCGCAAACTCAACTCAACACCTTGTCAACATTGTTAATTTAAAAATTAAATTGTCTTCAGTATGTTTGGGTTCTTTGGCAAAAAAGATTAATTTGGTTCAACAGACATATTTTTAGAAGTATACATTTTGCTGCAATTTCGACTGGCTATCGGCTATCGAATCCCATCCAAAACGGCTCCACATATCAATAATTGATTTTTCGGGCTACGTGCCAATGGATGCCCATGGATCATTACTAAATTTTCATACGTAATCAAAAGCTCATTCTTAAATGATATTGTTCACTGAATTTTGAAGTCTTTGCTACAAGTTTACGTCCAGACAAGTAAATTTACAAGAATAACTTAATGAAATGAATTGCACAACCACTCTCGTAATTGATTTTACACAATTAAGGAAATGAATCTTTCACCGTATCTGATATTGACGTCTGAAGATAATTGTTAGAATTGTAAGAAAATGAAGATGACTTATTTCCACCACTAAGACAATCGTTGTCATGAACATCCACCCATTATGCTTTCGTATCCTTGGGAATTGTTGAACTCTTCAACATTTCTATATACCTCCAATATATCAATCTTTTGGGTCGGTGGCACTCTTCACATGGTGGGAGCGAAGCTCGAATCCTTTTTGGACCGTTTCTCCATAGTATGGATCAAACTACGTGATCTAGTAAGCCATTAGATTGCCTGTGTTACCTAACAGGCAGACTGATCTGTCTAACATTTCTATACTGATCTTGTAGGACATCTGTTAAACATTCTGTGCTTGGTTTCCTGTTCAATTCTATATCAATTTGGGCTTAACACGCCTCTGCTGTCCCTTTGAACGGAGTTGTGGTAGTGAGCAAAGTACGGCAGTGATCGTAAGTGAAGAGTAATGATATCGTTTCATAGAACATAGCATCGCGAGAGTTCGAGAGAGATAATAAAGAGATCACTCGATAACCTATCACCAAGCTAACCACACGTGTTTTATTGGGTACCAAAGGGGTGCTCCTGTAAGTACTTTAATGGCTGAGTCATGCTGTACCATTCTCATGACGTTACCAGCCCTCAGGACCGTGGCAGCTTTAATTTTCTGCTGAGATCACCGTACATCTCTTATAGCTTGTCGTTGTAGCGGCTCCTCTATTGACTTGCTACACTTATGGGGCCAAAAATGCTTAGCTTTTCCTCTCGAACGCGTCTCAGAGGGTTTCGTCAGTGTTAGACATAGTCCATGTCAGATGAATTTGTAAATGTAGGGACTAAAAAGGTCCGATACATTCTCAGCTTAGTTCGTGGCGACAGGTATTTTAAGTGCAGAAGTTTCCTCCAGCTCTAGTATAACTCGTGGATCCAACATAATTTTGGTTTTTGCCTCCCCAAAAGGATGATCCCCTACCCGAGGTTCAGAGACGCCTGCCCAACCCTTTGCTAAGCTTCTGCTACATAGGAGAGCCTCAAACCAATGATGTTTATGTTATCAGTGTATGCCAAGATCTGGAGTGACTTATAGAAGATGGTCACCGAAGTTTCCACCTCCGAGTCTCGGATGGTCCTCTCTATCGCCAGATTAAAGGAGAGACAATCCTCGTACTAGGTACAGATTTTATTCAACAAGAACAACCTGTTTCTTAATTTAATTATAAATGCGCTACAATGTTCATTTAATTTAAAGAACCAGGCACAAAAATCCCGACGGATAATTCTGATGTTCAAATTACATGAGTTACTTCACAACAACAAAAAAACAAACAAACTTAATTACAAAACTAAGCAGAGATGCATGATATGTAATCGTATCAAATTCTTTGTTTTATTTTTTATTTTACAAACATAATAAACATGTACTCGTACAGAAATGCTCAGAAGCCAGAGTTCTCGCCCTTCGTACCCCGTACGCATTCATTATTTAATTGGAGCGTTCTTCAAAGTCTCGGCTAATGTTTCATATTGTTTCATGTTATTGCTTTCTCTAGTTCTTAACAGCACCAGACTCCCTCGACATCCCAGCCACAGTAAAGAAGCATAATGGGTGGCACACACACACGCCCACCTTCCGTGTGTCAAATACGTTGTGCAATCGCATCATATTCACGGCGAGGGCCCACAAGAACAAATTGCTTCCAGTTTCGTTTCAATTGCAAATACGATTGTATCGCAAAGCAGAAGCGTGTGTGCATTTGCTTTTGCCATCCCCGGGTAGCCCGGTAGTGTAATGCCACGCCGTTGCCGGTGTCAGTGTCCGTATCCTACTGCGCCCTTCCACCCCTTCCGCTTTCCCCCCGGGTTGGAAGTGTTCTCTGAGCGGCGTTATGCAATGTTTCCGAACGGCGCAAACTGCTGACGATATGGCAGGGAAATGGAGATCGACTTCCAGGACCATCACGTAATAACAATGCCTTCTTACCGACCGAACAATATTTAAATAACTAAACCATGTAGCACACTCTCTCGCTCCTTCTGGTTCTTACTTCTTTCCCCTCCCCATGCCAGCTGCCCTTGCCCGACGTGTTGTGGCTTACGCGAACATTCATATGCGCACTTGAGCCAAAGGTTTCCTTAGCCCTCCGACCTCGTACAGGCGAGGCAACAACGGTTGCATGGCGTTTGTAACTAAGACGCTTAAAGGAAAAGGAAGCCATTGTGAGCCATTCTGGATTATAACAAAGTAAAAATAAAATTGTGGAAAAACAAGTTCCATCGACGCTGGCAGAATATCAAAAACCGGCACAGTCCAGTCCAGTGTGTTGTGGGCCCACCTGTGCTTCGTGGATTACTTTCTGTAAACTTACTGTGCTGTAACGTCCCGTCGCCAAACCACCCCTCACAATTGGCACAGTTTTTCCTGGCGGAACGGTGTTGACAAAGAACGATGGGGTGGGGCATTAAAAAAAAGACCATAATAATCTACCAGAGTGCCGGGCCCGATTTGGATATATTTTTGCCTACCATTGGTACAGTGTACACATTCAAAACGACTCTCGACGTTTCGCGGACATAAATTGACAGATTTCCGGTGGCTTGTTCCGGTTCTGGGTGGTGCTTTTCGGTTCGCTGACGCTCTGGAGGCAAAGTGTTCCGAGCTGACTGTGCCTGCCAATGAGATTGGAGTGCAAATTTAAATTACCACCCCCCGAACAGCTCGAGGCTTTCCGCGGGCATGGAAGATAAATTCATTTGGCATTCAATTCTCGCAGTCCAAGAAATTGTCACCCAATGCCCATTTTATCGCGGCACCAAACAACAAAAAGTTCACACACAAACATTCCCTTAAGCAATGGCGCAAGAACGGCGCGCTCTCATTACCATTCGTATTTTTATTATCTTGCTCCAGGCGGCAAGCCTTCGCACGAATTCGGATCGCCAACCCGAGGCTAATGCGTGCGTGAAAATCAAGAACCTGAACCGGGTTGGTTGGTTGGACTACGCTAAAGTGAGGAGGAAAAAAAAACGTTGGAGAGCCCACTCGACAGACGGGGATAGTACGCGTTCGCACGTTCTTCGGTTGGGTGCCTTTCACGTCTTCGGTACGAAATTAACGGTTAATCCCTTGGCGGCAAATTGACACTAGCGGCTCCGGTACCATCCGTACTTGTTTCTGCTGTTGTGCGCCCTCTCCTCACACTCCCTTCCTTACTCCATTTTGGGCCGTTTTGTCGTTTTACGGCGAACGACGACTGACTGCCGCATGCATTGGCTTCCGTTTTTCAAGTTCATCGAGTTCGTTGCCCCCCGCTAATGTGTTACGCGATCGACGGACGGCCAGCCGCCGGCCAGCATCACCTCGTGTGGCTCGCGTGCCACTTTCGCGAACGAATTGTACTGGTGTACTGGATATGGAGCTGGTTTTTGTGTTGCGGTTTGCTGTCATTTGCGAGAAAGCTTCGGTGGGAATTGATCAGTGAAGTAGAAATTTCACATATCAATTATATGATAATTTTAACAACAAAATAACAAAATATATTAAAATTGAAATTGGTTCACTATGCGATGTAAGAGGCTTGTGTTATACTTCATTTTATATTATTATTTTATTGCCTTTATTTCCTTTTAATTTTTATGATTCTAAAATTTGTATGCTCTTTATTACAGTTTATTATAACAATTATTACTTAATTTAATTTTCCGTTCAATGGAACCTTCATAATAGGCTGTAATATTTTGACTCGTACTTTAATGATGCCTGATCCTGTCCTATTGGTCCATCACAGTAAAATATGTTTGAACACGTTGATAGTACAGTCCCTAACATAACTATACAACCTGCTTTTTAAGATTAAAACAAAAACTTGAAAATAATACGATCCTTATCTTTATCTTTATTTCATCGACACATCGTTTCGTTATGTTCGACCCATATTTGATTCTTATAACAACGGCGACGATATGTGAAACTGTCACAAGAAGCTAAAATAAATTTATAGCAAAATTTTAACCGTTTTTGCATATTCATTAACACATTGTCCCAATTACATTATTACACAATACATAAAATTTCTCCATGTAACATGCAGTGACGGACATCTTATTTTTTAACAGTTTTATTGAAGTTTTAGTTTGGTTAATGGACTAAACAGTGGTCAGGTGGCCGAGGCGGTAGTGGCACCGGTCTTCACACGGCAGTTCCGGGTATCGAATACCATCCAGACCACCTTCCAATACGCAGGACTGGCTATCCTGCTACGGGTAAAATTAAGTCACAGAAAGGTAGTATTAGCAGGCCAAGACCTTGCAAAAGAACGAGAAGGAGAAGAATCGACCAAAGTTTGAGATATTATAAGTCGAGTTACCGAGTTAATATCTACGATGAGTAGACATTGTTTTTTTTTATTATTCTTGTAAAATTTGGTTTAAAATCTAGACAAAACGAGGATAGCATTGCATCAATCAATTTAGTATCAATCTTTGTCATGATTTTTACCCTAAATGTTTGTACAACATTTTCGATGTTCTACACGTATGATTTTTTGATAATCTTCTTCATGGTTGTGAAGCAAACTCAATGATTTGATAATTCCCAAACGTTCTCATAATTTTGATAGAATGTTAAGAAGTTACAGATGCTTTTTCTATACTTTTGAATATGAGTAGTATCTTGTATAAGTATCGAAAGCATTAATTTACTATAGCATAGATATTATGGGGTTATTAGAACAAGAGAATCTTTCGTCAATCAATTCTGACTATATTCTGTCAAACACAGTCCCGGTATGGCGATAGCAAACGCCCAAGAAGGGCTTCCGCTCGTGTTCTGCTTTTCTAATTTTAAATTTCAATTACAGAAAGTCTTGTTCTTATAACCTGAGTGCTAAAATACGATTTTCATAGTTTCATAGTTTCATAGTTTATTTCAATATTGTTTTCCTCAAGGGTTGTACAATAGCTTCAATATATAAGATCGATAGCGTCAATACAAAAAATTTCTATAGCGTCACTTGGCACAAGGAAAAACGAGACACATTAGGAAGAGGTACACAGAACACGGGAACGGAAAACAGCAATAAGGCATTATATGTTTACTCTTATTGTTTACCATTAAAAGAGAACGAAATACGTATTGTGCATCTTAGTTTAAAATTTTTGGAATCCGGATCTGTCAAGGCCGTTTTGGAAGCTAGTAGACCAGAAAACCATTATCGGAAGACTCCATTAGGGTGGTCTTAATGTTTTGTGCATCATCGTAACTATACCAAACCTTGCAGAAGATCTTTTCGTTTTTCATCGCTTAGCATTAGTTGAAAATTTGTTTTAAAATATATGTAGTTTTTTACGACGTAAATTTTTTGTTCAAATTGTGATTTTAAATTTATAATTAAAAAAATGTTTATTTTACATTGATTTTAAATACCAATTGATCGATAGTTTAAACATAATTAAATGTTAAACATGCATGCAATAATGCATAATGTCGCATGTTCAATCAGAAAAGTGTTTTCTTGTTGTAATGTCTTAATTATATGCACAAACTATACAATCAACAAACGTACCACACGTTCAACACACATTACATTACGTTCCCACGGTTTCACACCGAAGCGAAGGTTAAGATCAGGTGAGATCAAGCAAAAAAAAAAAACAAAAACCCGTCCAAACGCGTGGCCGTGAATAAACAGATCTTCAGCACATCCAAATCGTAGCCTAAACTGGAGCATACCATCTGAAATTACTCAATCTTTTCGTTTTGTTTAAATAGCGCTATTCCGATTTTCACTGGTTAACCAAAACTCCACGCAAACTCATCTCGAAATGTGGAATGAAACTCAAACAAATGTAAAACAAAACAAACAGTAAGATTGTTTATAGCTACAGAGCCACAGCGAATGGTTTTACCCTTTCACTGGTTCGGGTTTGACCACGACCACCACATCTCGAATGTGACATCTCTCTACTTCGGCGTGACCTTCTGGTGTTGGAAGCACTGCTGCTTGACCCAAAGCTTTCTGAACCGAGTGCTCCACACTCATCTACAAACAGTTCTCAGCACTTCATCGCTCAAACACTTTGGCCGACGATTGAGTACCAACAAAAAAAAAACAAAGTGTGTAGTATAAATGCTCACAGTAAATAGCGTTACAGTGTTGCAAATTGTTTTGCACGACTCGTTGCTCACTTTCTTTCGAAGCAACGGTTTCGCATCATTTACCCTTAAGTGCCCGCAGTGCAATACAGTCCGGCACAAACACTGCTCCGGAAGGGTTGCAACTAAAAATAGTGAAAACGCGTTTCTAAAGCTTGCTTCAAAAGTCAATGGAAATTGTGATCTCTCTTTGCGCTACCTTCCGAATAAAATGTGACACAGGAAGCACTTAAATCGAATTGTTCTGGTACAATTGTTTTCTAATTTGTGCTTGTGTGTGTGTGTGCACGTGTATGTATCGCTATCCTCCAAACGAGCATCATCCGTGGAGCTTTTGCAAACTGTTTTGTGCCAAAAGAAAACATGGATGTGATGATCGGTAAGCGGTCGACAAAGCTCTTCTGACCTTCCCCTCTGCACAATGTGCCGGTCCGTAATTTGGAACAATTTTCCCACCTGAATGGCAACCGTCCTGTGTCGCGTTCTAGTGTTTATGTACCAGCGAGGACCACAACATTCTACCTCTAGTTTTAGAGCGCAGGAGTGGCAGGCAGTGTAGGATCAAAATTTTGGTCATCATCGATGCGCGTCACGTACTGTGAAAAGTCACGACTTTACTAACACTGTACAGAACGTCCCCTGTCCAGAGCTCTGGAGCGTTGGTGTACAAAAAGGGGATTAGTTCCGTTTTGCCCCCACGGTTTCTCGGTGGTTGCTCTCGAGCGCGAACAGATTCTCCGGGTGCGGCTTATGCTAGTGGAGTTTTTCCAACGTTGTTTCGCTATTTTCTTTTCCCGGAAGTTTGAAGCACACAATGCGCATTGGCAGCGCGTAACGAAAGGTGAGCCAAAAACCTCTCGACCTGAATTGAGGGTTAATTGCTTGGAAAGGGAAGTGATACCAGATTTTACTACTGCTAACAATGCAATAAATTTACAAAGAAAAGAATAAATATCATTGAACAATAGTGAAGTGCTTGCTGCTGCTGTACCTACCTGTACGTGGATTTTAGCGAGAAAAAAGAAGTAAAATATGAGGAAAACAGAAACGAATGCATTCGCTGTGAGCAAAAAACACACTATTTAAAGCTTTAACTAACATGCTGATGCAGTCCATCAGGTGCCACTCAAAATATTTGTAATATTTAACCGATCACACAAACAATACAACTTTTTAATTCTTTTCGTTGCATGACAATAGGTTAGTAAAAGTTCAGTTACAAGTCGCAAAACACACCTTTTTCTTCCTAGAAGGTCCCAGATTCCCTAATGTCTGTCCTTTTCTTCCACTACACACTGCTGTCCCATCGATCAGCTTATGTGACAGCTGTCAAACTGGACTTGACCGTTTTGTTCCTAAGTTTTTCTTTATTATTGACATTTTTTTTTAACTGGATCAAATGTGTAAGAGATCCAGTGAGTAAGGTGGGTACGCTAAAACATCAGACTTGAGGGTTTTGAGGTTGTTTTTACGGTCTGTGCCACATGTGGCCGAACGTTGTCATGCATCAGAATGACTTTGTCGTGCCGTGATGAGTATTGTAACCGATTTTCATGCAGTGCCCGGCTTAAACGCATCATTTGTGTTCGGTATCGTTCAACTGTGATTGTTTCTCCCCGTTTCAGAAGTTCGTTATATATGATGCCAAGATAGTCCCACCAAATACTCGGCAGAACTTTTGTACTATGAATGTTCGTCTGAGCTGATGATATGACCGTCGTATGACAGGAGGGGTCCCCATGATTTTTCTTTCATTTTGGGTTATTAAACTATATCCACTTCTCGTCTCACGTCAGGTTTCTATGCCGAAAAATCATTCTGTGATGTTTCTGGAGCAGCCTGACAAGTTTCGCTCATCATGGCTTCAAGCTCTTCTTGCGTTTGGCTGTGGTTTGCCTCCAGTATTCAATTATTCGTCGGAGAACGATTTGGGCATTACTTAGCATTGAGCGTCCTCAACGGAGAAATTACCGTTTCGAAACCATTCCCGACACCTTGTTCCGGTTAGCGCAGCACTTATGAAGCTCTCGATTCGCTTCGGCTGCCGTCTTCTTCGATTGAAACAGAAACAGCAACACCTCCTGCATATGGCGCTTACTAGGCTCAATATCAGGCAATTATAAAAAAGAACTTTTACTCGCTCTAAATAATCACTCATCTGTTGACACAGTTTGATTATATCATTCCTGAACTTGATTTATGACGTCTAAAAAATGTCAATATCGCAGTTCTGCTGGCCCCGTCGATTTCAAAACAGTCGTTATTTACTTGTGGTCCTAATATATTTACTAAAGCTTTCATTCCAAAACACTGACATACAACGGAATGCTAAAATGAAAAAGTATGTTTGCAGCGTGTGCTCTAGAAACAAGCATAATCATACTCGATTATTTTGTCAACACCTTTCTATTGGGATAAACAACGGTATTCGACGTTGATTATAATGTTTTTCAATGTATTTGGGTCGCCATGGAAAAGGGAACCGATAGCACACAAAGCACACGCTATGCAGACATGTACACTTCATGCAAATGAAACTTACTTTCAATTATGTTTTCTGTTCCCTAAATTTGGTTTTACCTAGCTTTTGTGTACTGTTTGAATCCATAAAAAATTCTTCCTCCCCAACAACGTTCTACTCACAACGCGGTCAGATTTGTCGAGTTGTCGCAGTTCGTTGTTCAAATGTCAAAATTAACATCAACCACTTAGCTCCACGTCAGAACGGTTCAATCGTCATAATACAGCGTACAGTTGAACTCCATCAATTGCGCGGGATGTACGTCGGTGAAACACACACACACACACACACACACACACACATAACGGTCCGATGATAATTGGATGACTGACGAAATTGGCATTTCAATTAGATCCCGGTCGCATAACCGTTCCTTCCGGATTTCCATTCTCTCCCCCTCTCCAGTATCTTTCGCCGACATCGACGAATTTGTAGCTTTGTTGATGGTGTGTCCGGAAGGTTGCAAGTGGACGCTGGGGTTTCGTCCTTTTGTTTTCTATATAGCGCAAATATTATCCTTGGAATCGCGAAGGAACCGACACAATCCGCGTAGCATCAGTGCTTCGCTTATTTTATATGCATTAATCAAACGAATCGTCATAAGCAAACGATCAATTACAAAGGTGCTGAAAATATTTGGAATATTTAACCGATCACACAAACAATACAACTTTTACAGTTTAATTCTTTTCGTTGCATGACAATAGGTTAGTAAAAGTTCAAATACAAGTCTCAAAACACACCTTTTTCTTCCTAGAAGCTCCCAGATCCCCTAATGTCTGTCCTTTTCTCCCACTACACACTACTGTCCCATCGGTCAGCTTATGTGACAGCTGTCAAACTGGACTTGACCGTTTTGTTCCTAAGTTTTTCTTTATTTTTGACATTTTTTTTTAACTGGATCAAATGTGTAAGAGATCCAGTGAGTAAGGTGGGTACGCTAAAACATCCCACTTGAGGGTTTTGAGGTTGTTTTTACGGTCTGTGCCACATGTGGCCGAACGTTGTCATGCATCAGAATGACTTTGTCGTGCCGTGATGAGTATTGTAACCGATTTTCATGCAGTGCCCGGCTTAAACGCATCATTTGTGTTCGGTAGCGTTCAACAGTGATTGTTTCTCCCCGTTTCAGAAGTTCGTTATATATGATGCCAAGCTAGTCCCACCAAATACTCGGCAGAACAGAGAATGGTATGACCGGAGGGGTACCTATGATTTTTTTTCATTTTAAGTTATTAAACAATATCCACTTCTCGTCTCCCGTCAGGTTTCTATGCCGAAAAATCTTTCTGTGATGTTTCTGGAGCAGCCTGACAAGTTTCGCGCATCATGGCTTCAAGCTCTTCTTGCGTTTGACTGTGGTTTGCCTCCAGTAGTCAATTATTCGTCGGAGAACGTTTTGGGCATTACTTAGCATTGAGCGTCCTCAACGGAGAAACTACCGTTTCGAAACCATTCCCGACACCTTGTTCCGGTTAGTGCAGCACTTATGAAGCTCTCGATTCGCTTCGGCTGCCGTTTTCTTCGATTGAAACAGAAACAGCAACACCTCCTGCATATGACACTTAATCGGCTGAAAATCGTCCATTTTTAAATAACAAGAACTCTTACTCTCTCAAAATAATCACTCATCTCAATAATCATTCCCGAACTGGATTTATGACGTTTTGAGAACGTTAAAATCGCCCCACAGTTCTACTGGCCCCGTCGATTTCAAAACAGTCGTTATTTACTTGCGGTCCTAATATATTTACTAAAGCTTTCATTCCAAAACACTGACGTACAACGGAAAGCTAAAATGAAAAAGTATGTATGCAGCGTGTGCTCTAGAAACAAGCATAATCATACTCGATTATTTTGTCAACACCTTTCTATTGGGATAAATAACGATATCCGACGTTGATTATAATGTTTTCAATGTATTTGGGTCGCCATTGAAAAGGGAACCGATAGCACACAAAGCACACGATATGCAGACATGTACACTTCATGCAAATGAAACTTACTTCCAATTATGTATTCCGTTCCTTAAATTTGGTTTTACCTAGCTTTTGTGTACTGTTTGAATCCATAAAAAATTCTTCCTCCCCAACAACGTTCTACTCACAACGCGGTCAGATTTGTCGAGTTGTCGCAGTTCGTTGTTCAAATGTCAAAATTAACATCAACCACTTAGCTCCACGTCAGAACGGTTCAATCGTCATAATACAGCGTACAGTTGAACTCCATCAATTGCGCGGGATGTACGTCGGTGAAACACACACACACACACACACACACACACACATAACGGTCCGATGATAATTGGATGACTGACGAAATTGGCATTTCAATTAGATCCCGGTCGCATAACCGTTCCTTCCGGATTTCCATTCTCTCCCCCTCTCCAGTATCTTTCGCCGACATCGACGAATTTGTAGCTTTGTTGATGGTGTGTCCGGAAGGTTGCAAGTGGACGCTGGGGTTTCGTCCTTTTGTTTTCTATATAGCGCAAATATTATCCTTGGAATCGCGAAGGAACCGACACAATCCGCGTAGCATCAGTGCTTCGCTTATTTTATATGCATTAATCAAACGAATCGTCATAAGCAAACGATCAATTACAAAGGTGTGGAAGGATTCCGCAGAAAGTGTTACTACCAGCATAAAACCACACTCTAACACACTCAAGACAGGGTAGAAAATTAATCTACTGAAGTATGTTGTACGGTTTCACATTGATCTAGAGGCCCCTAAAGGCTTTAGTGTGTGGAAAGGAAAAGCCTTGCGTCAAAGATGGAGAACGATATAGACAAATTAGTGCCAATAATACTGATGCCGAAATGGATTGACAGTTTTAAGGACTCTGTACACGGTTCATCGAATTATTATTAAGCTGTCAAACAATATTTGCTTATATCATCCTGCAGGTAAACGAATTTCTTTAATTCTATTATTCGTTTCGCCGCACAAATTCCCAAGCCAAAGATGCTGGTGGACGAACTTGTGATCCTTAGCTAGATGAATGGTAACGGCATAGCTCGGTACACGGTGGCATCAGCTTCTCTTTGAAATAAGTCTGCTTTTGTCAAGCAGTTAGAAATACGGTTTCCCAGCTTGCGTACTTGGTGGACGTGGATGTTGAAAACAAAAGGGGAGTTTCCAAGCACGAATACTAATGAAGTTTAGTTGAAAGTTGGGTGCGACTTTCCCGACCGAACTTAGTCCGGGAGAAGTTGTTGAAACTTGTCGTTCGGACTTTGGTGGGTTTTCGGAGGATGTACAACAGAACGAAAGACCACAATTGAACTGAATGGTTGATTTTAAATGTTTATGTATCGTTTGGTTTTCCTTCTAGCAGCCTTATACTGTTATTTAACTGATAACATTAGTTTAAGTGTAACGCTTTTTGCTTGTGTATGAAGAAAACATTTTTGAAGTTCAATTTCTTGACCTCCTAAAGAACTAATGGGAACGCTGAAAACAACACAGTTTCTTTAACAAGAATGAAAATTTCACACCACAAACAAGTAATGTCCTCGCTTTTACCGAAATTTCCCAATAAAAGCACCACACCGTACCAGGTTATGTTTAAACAACTGAGAGCACGGAACGTCGGCAGGGCGTCGCGTTTGCCTGCTAGCTTATTAAAAGGCCCCACGAGTAAATTACATTTTGAGCTTGTGCGATAAAATTGCAACAAATTTTCTTCTAATTGAGTGCCGTTGCCGTTGCCGTGTGGCTGGTACTGTACCATCAGCACCAGCATGTTCGAGGTTGGTTTGGCGCAAAAATGCTACTTCTTGGGAAATTTCGTTCGCAAGAAAAGCTTCTCCAAACGTGCGTTTCCCGTGTATACGGCAAGCAGATTAATATTTCCGTCTTGCCGGTGGTTCCGGTTGGCTTGAAAATCAACAAAACCCTTCGGCAGGCACATAACGCACCGTCGACGTAGACGTTCAATTTCAATTACATTTTCATCGTGCATTTGGCATCGGTAAAGTTTACGCACCACTGTTGGAAGGGCTTCGTTCGTGTTGGGTGCTTTCTCGCGAATGATATTTATGCGGGGGTGTGTGCTGTGTATCTGGTTCCGAGCGAAGTATCGATAGCGCGCGAAGAACTTTTTGGTCCCGTGGAAATTTTAAACAGTGTGATCTCACCGTGCCGTGGGTCTCCAACATTGACTGGCAGCGAGTGCCAATACAATGCGGCAGGGTATATACATCGTGGCATCATATTGCACAGTTTCCACGCGTAAAGAACAAACCCCGATGAGGGGCATGGCGGGTGCGCACAGTAGCGAGAGAATAAATTAATTAACACTGTTCGGGAATCAATTTGCATTTGCGAATGGCATCTTCGCAGCGAATAGAGGTCGATAGTTGAATGCTGGAGCTTTTTAACATTGGCCCGTTTCGCCCTGTGTGCCCGTGTGGGGTTTCTTCCTCCAACGTTCTGTGCTCGAGTTTCGACAATTTTTTCGACACCCTTTGCTTGTGTTGCTGTGCCACGTGGCAGTCGCGCGCAACTGCTCCAATCCGTGTGCAGCACACAATGCACAAGCTGCAGGGTCGAATGCATTTATCAAAGTTTCGTACTGCAAGTTTGAACAATCTGCCAAGCGGTGGAGAAATTCTGCAGGCCAATAAACCGCCGACACGATTAATGGGAAAAATGGTGCACAAATAATGCGGAACGAAGACGGAGCTGAACCGACAAAAATAATACCCCGTCATTTTGTATTGTTGAAGTGAAAATTCTGCACCGATTGAAAGCACACTCCACACACACACACACACACACACACACTTTTCCGCCCCTTTCCGTACGGTAATAGTGATCATGTTTTAAAGAGTTGAAAAGTTTTGCGTTTATTCCAATGCCCCAGTGACTCTTGGTTCGCAACACTGCGCTTAAAAGTGGCATTTGAATGGAATCTTTATGTTTATATTGTTGTTTGAAATGCGAGCACTCGACTGAAAGCGGTTAGTGACCATTACGTTACGATGGGTTCTACTTTCGTCCAATAAATCGGGCAAAACTTTTGAAGTGCTCTGCATCTTATCAAACATTGATTAGTACTACATCGATTTTATATATGTTGTCGTAGTTGCCGTTGTTGATAGTGTAATATTATTTTAAGTACAGTATTATTAAGTTTCGAGTTGTACTTTCTGCACAGAGAAGGTCTAGCATCTCATCTGTTGGGCCATAAAATCGTATGACTAAAATCCTGTATCCTTCTCCACCGATTTTACATTCAATTACTCTATGTACATTGACCGGTTATAAATTCTTCAAAATCCACAATAACTATTTGTTTACAAAGACTCTAATGTCTAGGCAAGGATAGATTTCAGCCATCTAACAGTGTTGTACGGCAAGAAAATGTCAAAAACGGAGACTTTTCTGAATGCAGCTGTCAGAGTATCGGTCCAAACTAGTGATGGGCCAAAAGACTATTTTCACGGATCGACCCGGACTCGAGTTCGACCCTATAGGAATCGAGTTCGACCCGTGGGTGCAATGGGTTCGGGTCGACCCATGGGTGCAGCAAACCATACGCGAGTTCGACCCGAACCTATTGCACCCACGGGTCGAACTCGCGTGTGGTTTGGTGCACCAACGGGTCGACCCAAACCTATTGCACCCACGGGTCGACCCGAACCGCTCCGGGTTGCTTACGGATGGCTCCGACCCGATAGGTTCGGGTCGACCCGCTCATCACTAGTCCAAAATAAACGGTCCAAAATATGTACTGGACATAAAAGGACATTGTCACAATAAAACTTGTCGGCCATGTCGAAGATGAAGTAGTTCGAGTGACATTTATTGAGAATGAACTGATGGCACTATAGGACAATATCTTTCTGACGATGGATTCGTTGTTCATCCCCGAGACTCTCATCAGAATGTTTTGGTAAGACCTCAATCGAAGTTTGTTTTTATCCTGTAATAACAGGAAGTAGTAACAAATCGTCAAGGCCCAGAAAGAGTTCCTAGACTTCGAGCATTTCGGCCATTTGTAAGGACCAGTTAGCAGCCAAAGGGACACTCTGGAGTAGGTGGCATTTTCTACTGCATCTGAAGTCTGTTTTTTTGATAAATATTTTGTACAAGTTATAAACATTCAAAAACATATTTCTCAAAATGCAACAGTTTTTAAAATTACTATGATTCTATGTTTACATAACTATTTTTGAGTAATTCATCTCTGAGTACCTGTTAATCTTCCAAGGTCCCCAACATCTTACTCATCCCAATTTAGAAGAGATTGATCTATTGCACATAAGCAAACAAGTTTATCTGGTGTAATAAACGATCGATCAACCCGCTCAACGAGAATGTTTGGTTTCGCGTGTAATCGTTGCAACCGCGAGATTTCACGAGCCAAACAAATAAACAAATCTACAAAATTCTCCCCTAACCTCAACAGATCCTTATCGTGGCTAGCCGGATATCATCATTAGCCGATTTCCGCTTCAAATTTTTGTTTCCTCAAAAACCTCCATGAGTAAGGTTAGATTACGTTGAGCAACGCTTTACTACGCTTTGGTAGTTGTTTGCGGTTTATCGCCCATCTGCACTATTTTACGAACGCGTTTCATATTTTCGCCCCGTGACCGTGATACATCCGGTAGGTCCGCAAAAAAAAAAACGACGGAAACCTACATCCGGAGAAGCAGTAAAAATGAAAACACTCACCGGTATGAAAAATAATCCTTCATCATGCGATCTATTGTAATCGATTTTGCCAACGATGGAAGCGCCACAAAATCCGGCCGAAGCTCATCGGTGAACTGCAAGGGACTGTGTGTTCTCTCCCTTACATTCCCATTACATCCACCCTCGCAGCGTCCCCTAAATGGGTGGGTGAGTGGTTCGGTTCGGTGCTGTGAAGTGATGCATATTTTCATTTCATGTTTTTCCTGCGACGGACGAATAGCGAAATGTCAACAATTTTATTGATTTGCTCTCCATTCTCCCGTCGTCGTCGACCGTTTCGAATTTCGCTGTTCGGTCGCTTAGGGGTGTAGACTTTTCCATCCAGTTCATTCTGAGCCACTCGTTGTTGTGATGGATCGGTTTCTTCGGGTTGAACCGAAATGAACAAAGACTGTGCTCTCTATCATCAGCACCGGCTGCATGTTTTCCTAGTGTCCGTTTAATAGTGGAACCTAAAGGAAAACCTCTTACTGCTGGAAATGGGCGGGTGAGGTGGGGAAGGATAAGAAGGAAAGCGTAAAAGAATCCATCTCTCTATCTCTCTCTCTCTCTCTCTCTCTCTTTGAGGGAATATGAAGCTTAAATGTGCCTGTGACTCGTTTCATATTCCACCCTTAGCTACTGCGCTCACCGGGGATGATGAAGTGCATTTGAACGCCCCAGGAAAACTGATGCCCCGTACCATAACAGGAAGACAAAAACTGTCACAAAGACTGGCCGGCTAGCTGGCTAGTCTTTCGAAAATAACGAGATTGACGAAAGGAAGAAAGAAAAAAGACACAAGCACACACCGGAGGAACCAAACCAAAATAGTGCACCACCATCTGCAAACCGTGTGCCGGTGAATCCTGTCTCGAGAAATGGCGCTTGCGTTCTTCGTTCGATGAGGACGTGAAATGAATCGATCAATTTACCAAACAAACACACCATAATCCACCTTTCCTCGGTCGGTTGGGGTCGGATCCTCATGTTTTTGGAGATTTAAAGTATCGTTTAGTAAGCGTAGAGCAGCAAAAAACTGAATCGAGAGGCTCGTGAATTCGACGTCTGGGTGATCATTGTCGAAAAGTGGAAACAAACATAACATAATCCCGCTGGACAACTGGTTCGTTTCGTACAACTGGTTAAACCAATCTCTACAATTGCTGACTATCGTGAAACTATTGTGGTTCGCAAATACATGTGTACAGGACAGCAAGTGAGCTACATTGCATCAGAAAAAGGCTGTTGTTGATGGTTATAATGTACAACCATCAGCACTTTTTAGCACCGAGCTACGACCACCAATATGGATTAGCGACGCTTGCACTTGTTTGGTTCAAAATTTTATTGTTTCTTTTTCAGCTTAGTGTTAAAAATATTCCGGTTTTTATTGTATGTTTTCGTGATAGTTTTTAAGAACTGCACATTGTTTATTTTAAATTATTGTTCTATTGACTGTGTTTTTTTCTCGCCTAAACTACAGGGTGTGTTTGCTTAACATAAAACAATACTATCAACATGTTGTCCGCCGTTTATTGTCAACTCTCAAGACACTGGAAACTCGAAAAATTTTTGTAGACATTTCATATCGATATCCTCTTAAAAGTCATCATAGACTCCAGGGTCTCAACATTACCAAACACTACCAAAAAGATCGTTTGTACATACACAATATGTGGTTACGAAAACAAACGTTTATCCGCCATCAAGAATTGCCTAGAAACGAAACTCACGATTAACGAAACATGTGGATTTCACTTTTTGGGCCTCATTACTCGTTATTTGTCTAATCACGGACATTGCACGCCTTTTTGTTTGAAGATATTGTACTGTTGTTGAGTGCGATTGATCCTCGAATATGCTTGTGTTGTTTGGTCGCCAGCTGGGGTGACAGCGATAGCCAGATTGCGTGTGCTGCGCAAGTTCATACGACTTTTGACTTGGTTTCTTTTAGGTTACCTCAATATGACCGTTATCTCATTTCCTATCACTTGCAATTTTCCTTTATTGCAAGACTTTTATCTCCTGTATCTATCTTTAAGCACCTTCCCGTCACCTGCATCTGAGACTTCCTCAGGCTTACAAGTTACGGTCAGAATGATCCTCTCCTTAGGGCGCAAGTATCATTCAACAACTCTTCTTCTTCCTTATCCTTTCCTGAAAATTAGTTTTAAGATACGTTGTTAAGCCTTCGAGGAAGGCCTAAAAATAAATAAATAAAATTAAAGTTGTATGAATTGCAAAATTGTACTTAAACATACGCCCAAATTGAATAATCTTACGCGTTACGGTCGGGCCTACTAGAAGGCTTGAACATTTTTAGGAACAAAACTTCGTATTTTCAATCGACCATTGGTTGGTCCGAATGGACTCAAATTTTATAACCATTGTTCTAAGCATCTAAGCCAAACATCCATGACACCAGCCGATTAATTGGTCTGAAACTTCAAATTCACCTTCTCGGGAACATTCCCTAGTTCTATCTTTTGAAATGAAGCGATCTGAGCGGTTCTAGGCAAGTCTCTTGAAGGAACTTTTGGCATATACTAAAACGCCTCTGAAGTCTTTTAAGGCTTTTTCCAGCTTAGGACCACTCCAGACACACTTTTTGTTTTAGTAAATTGTGAAAACCATCTTATTCTCTGTTCGATTATCTGGGATGTAATCTACGGGAGTCCCGGGGGGCGGCCCGGTGTTGATGCGACAGCGGCGCCGGTCTTCACACGGCAGGACCGGGGTTCAAGTCTCATCTGGGCCGTTCCTCCATAGTGCGGACTGACTAACCAACTATGCGGTACATTTAGTCTAGTAAGCCAGTAATGGCAGGCATGACCTTAAGAGGTCGTTAGGCCAAGAAAGAAGAATCTACAGGAGTAGCTGAATTCTATCTACTCTTTAGAATAGATATTCAAAAATATGCTATAAAAAAACGCGTACAAAATACGACATTATTAACCCAGTTTTCCCAATATTAAAGTAAAAATTTGTATTTTTCCTGCAGCACGTATCTTTACGTGTACTTTATTTCATTCAAGCTTTATTGCTTACTTCAATGTGTTATCCACATCTCCGGTTATTTCAATCCAGCACATACACTGCGCCATGAACATATATCCGCCCAATGTGAGATGTATGTTATTCATTTATTTACCTTTCTGTCACCCGATTTTATCGCGCTCATAATTAATCATCGACGTATCGTTCATAAATGGATTGCGGATTGCGTAGGTTTTTGGGTGCTACAAAAGGGGTGCGCTTGTAGGGGATATTGGGATCCGGATGCGGATGAGCATTGGCTTCGATGTGCTGTACACACTACGCCTTGCAACTGACAGTTGAAACAATGGAAAGCCATCTCCGTACTTGCAATTCTACCATACAATACAATTGTCTTTGGTGAGTTGGTGAGGGTGAGCGAGCAGCACGAAGGTGCGGATATGATTTTGTACGTGGTCGTGTTAATTGGATGCATCAGTAAATTGGTTATAAATGAGTTTTCCGTTTTTTTTTTTCTGTGCGTGTGTTCCGTGTTTGGGGGCCTGTCCCTTGCAGTGTATTCATTTTAATTAAGATGCCGCGAACGGAAACATAAAATACGGGTCCGGGGCAAACCAAAAAAAAAGCGGGCGAGTTAAGTATGGTTACTGAAAATCGGCAATAATTATTAGGTAGTTCCGTTATGGGAGGCTCTTTCCACTATCTGCTGTCCTGCCTGTTGTTGCGTTCTTGTTTGCATTCCCAGCAATCCATACTTAAGAGCAGTACTTGAGGTTGAAGCACTAGCTTAATGTTTAGTAAGCACTTCAATCACTTCACGTTTTATCCGTGTTAAAAGCTTCTTAGCTTACCGATGCCCTTTTCCAGTTTGATAAGCTCTAGCTAACCAATGATTATGCATGATAAAAGTTGACCTTCTTATTGGTGCTTCGCAGGTCTCCTGGGCAAACGCCCGTTTTTTTTTGTGCTATGGGCCGAATAAACTCCAGGCGCTCCAATTTCCCACAGAATCGATAAAAAAAACCGGACAGCAAAAAGAAAATAGCCAGAAGGTGCTATCGATAATAGGCTTTTGATAAAATTCTAATTTATAACCCCGCTGATCGGCCCGATTCGAAAGACTCCCTGGCTTCGCGATAAACGCAGAGGCCTTTTGCAATAAATATGTCAACTCTTCCGGCTGCGGGTCTCTCCTATCGCGCCACCAGTCAAGGCCTAGTTTTGGATGACAATTTCACCCGAACGAGATGGTGGTCTAATGCCACAAACCCAACCGAAAGCAGCCGCCAACTTAATGCATTCATTCTACGAAACGATAGTTTAATTAAGCAACTGTCATTGGTTGGGACATGACCGGGGGTGGCCGAGACGCGATCGGTGGGCGTGTGAATTGCTGCAGTAAGAATATTTATGTACATACAGAACCACGCCACTTCCAGCAGGAAGAGGACGCTAGTCACGCAAGGGTGTACGGCTTTTCCTAGCGCTTGCTTTAAATCGTTTCGGCAGGAAACTTTCTGGTAGAGGAAGCTCATGATTCTTCATTTATCATCGTTTCCGAGCTTCGCGAACAGCTTATTGTGGAAGAGAGGGCGTTCTCTGGAAGAAAGTCGAATACTCCAACTCCTTCAGACGAACACGGCTGTGAGTGAGAACTCAAATTTCTTTACGGCTCAATCGATGTCAGTATAGATGCAGCCCAAGTACACCATCCCACCATCGTATCGTTTCGTATAGCGCAGCTGGAAAGACGGTACAAAAAGTGCTCGAGACGTGTCAGCAGTCTAATCCTCAGGCCCATCAGCCACCTCCGTATCGTGCGGACACTTCCGACGTTCGTACTCTCCTGCAAGCAGAGGAAAAAATATGCACCGAAGATTGTCTTCTATGCTTCACGCGTACGCGAGATACAAAACTCGCCTGCTCCAGCTGACAGCCGGCGTACTCATCGTCACGCTGAGACGCCGCCAAGCACCAAGTCAAGTAACACTAGCGGCCGTCCTTAACGGCAGCGCACCGGGTGAACCATGCTGCTGCTCTCGTCGCCGTGGTAGATGAGTGTTCTAGTGCTTTTATGTGAATGAAAAAGCAACTAAAAGAAAAATAAACGCCTGCTGACGTGCGCGGCCAGGATGGGAAAATTCCTTACCAAAAAAAAACTCCCCCAGCAACACACTCAGCGCAGAGCATTGGCCGATCGTAGTTGTGGCGGTGGCTGTAGCAAGCAAAGGGCGAGATAATCCCCGCCGGGTTGTTGAAATTCTTCTCCAGCCTCAAACAATGCCATGGTCAGAACTTGAGCGAGCAAAAGACTTTACGGAAAGCACCATTAACTTCGGTTGCACTCTCGCGCGCGTGTGGGGCGAGAGAAAAGAATGGTTCGCTTGTAGCCCCACACTTTGAGTCCGTTTGATCCAAGAGACCGAGAAGGACACGCCTGGAACCTGCTTCTGAGTCATGATCCCCATGGCGATGGAAGATCGAAGTAAATTGGAGTTTGTGTATATCGCTTCTTTCTTCCGTTCGTTTCGCTAGTGATTTTTTCATGCCAAGGACAGTTGAAAAATGAGTCGCCGAGGATTGCTGTTGGGATATGGGTTTGTGTTTGTATCGTTTTGTACCGTTTGTACTCCGTGTTGCAAAAGTTTCCGGGCCGCTTTTGATTCGTTACTCGATTGCATACGATTCATCATGGTGAGAAATGGCCAAATCTTTAGACGGCAGCACTTAAGCGCCTAAATGGTAAGCGGTGTAAAAGTTTTTTTCTCGCCAAACTTAGAGCACTCTATTAGAGACGCAAGACAATCAAGAAAGTTTTGATTATTTTACACTCATAGCTAATTATTCTTTCGTAACTACTTACTCCTCGTGACCTCGACGGCGAGAAACGGTAGTACGTGCGATGGACGTTGGACAGTAAAATATAGCTCCACCGAGAGAAGGAAGTTTAACTTCAGTTACTTGCAAACTTTGAAGGAGAGCAAAGTTCTAGGGCGTTCTAGAAAGGTTAATCGAGTATGTTAAAATGTCACGGCACTTGTCGGAAGGTCATAAAACTATTCACGTGCCTATGGAAATGATTTCCTGCCGATTCATAAGCCGATGCAACGTGTCCTGCTCCTGGTGATGTTGTTTTATCCTTCGTCAAACGAAAGTTTCCATTTTGCCTCTTAAATCGTCCAAATTATCGTGACCACGAACGCCACCCAAGGGTTAAACAACACGCCGCACGTACGAATAATGCACAACAGAAACTTCAGTTTCCTGTACATCAACCAGCCCATGTCACAAGAAGGCAACGCCATTCGCTTTCGATTCGCAGCAGGAAATTCACAGAACGGAAATCTAATTAAAGCCTTCAAACGTGTGCCTCGGCAAATCATTCGCCCATGCCCGGCAGTGGGGTGCTTCGGACACGGCTTCGTAAGGATTTCTTTCGTCATCTTGGGTCATAGGAGACTCGGGCAGGTTGATTGCATTGCAAGCAGCAACCCAAAACCAAAACAAAAAAGCAGAAACTAGCATCCACACTGTCATCATAGCGTGCGGTTTGCTTGTTGTTTGCCCGGGTCGGATAAGAGATTTTGCTGCTCTGTGCTTATGCGCGTGTCGAGGTTTGTGGATTTGTGTTGACGGCGGCAACAAATTGACATCCAATGATCAGCCAGTTTTACCATTTTGCTCACACTGTGGATCGATTCATTGAGAGGAAGGGAAGTAGTGGGGGAGGGGGGCGGATAAAGGGGGAAAAGAAAGACCAGGCAAGGCGATGAAGTTGTTGTTCAGCACAGTCGCTAAACTACTGCCGGGATACGATGAAAAAGACAGAGCAAGCGGCTAGCGAGGACGATTGATGACTTGAAAGAATTTGTTAGTGCTTGATTCGTTTTCTGCTGAAAGACAGCTACTGGCTGACATGTTTGGTAATATATCAATCTTTTAGTGCACTAAGAGCACACTGATTCTTTGTTGATGTCCCTCAAAATTAGTATACATATAGTTGCTATAACGCGCAGTTTGTTTTCTGAAATCCAGATTTTCTTAGAGCCTAAACACATCTTCAATATGCAGTACGTAATACGTTCGTTTGTACTACCACCGGGCGCCATCTGATATCAGAAAAACATGTTTTGCATTAGCAGTAGATGTATCTAGTTCGATTTGTTTGTTTCTGTTAGCGTAGAATTATATCAATATCGATAAAGCATCGAAAACAAATAACATCTAGCACACAGCAATTACTCGCTCTCGAAGATGTGATCCTGTGCGCTTCATAACCGAACACACACACACACAATCAATCCCAAACCCCTGCCGTACAAATATGTCTGCCGAAAACAACGATCCGATGACAATTTGTTGCAGCTGGTCTCGTTCGTTTCGTTCGCTGGCCATATAGCCCTTGCTTCGCGTTGTTCTATCACTGTGTCGAGTCGTTTTTGTCCTCCGGTGGAAGTCTGCCGACGTCAAGTTTTGGTGCAAGTGTACCGCAAAGCTCTCACATTACCAATATGGTGTCGATTATCGATAACGATCGGTACCCGAGCCACTAACGGCCATTCGTTCAGTTCGATTCTGCAAAACCCCAAACGCATCGTCGTTTCGGGGCAGTGCTTTGAGGCGCTTTGTTGAAGGCAGCAAGCACGTGGGTAATGCCCTGAGCCTGTTGCACAACGTACGATTACGACGAGAAAAGCATCAAATTCCAATCTTTGTGCCGCATTGCCACCGCCACTGCTTACCACTTGCGGGCCGTGTGACCGGGAAATGACGTTCAGCAACCGGTGAAATATGGGTGTAATATCGAACATCGGTAGTTTGAATTTTAGGAAGTGGATGGAAACAGCGCAAGGGAGAACGAAAAGGGAGGAATGTCACTTCGAGCTCCCTTTTAGCCACCAGATGGGTGTATCCGAATCCTTCACAGCCACCGACGACAAATGGAAGGATCCCCGTCATCGTACAATGACCGTCTGCTGTTTCGACGTCCCATACACGTCGGATGATATGTCACGTTTAATAACGATTATCTGTCCATAACGAGTGTTCACCCGAACACACAGCAGCGCAAAGACGCCATGCATTGAGGTCAACAGCGCGCGTCGTCGAAGGTTGTCCTGTGGCAGCAAGATGAACTTGTACACAACCGTTTCGCCCTGCACACCATGTACACACCGCATCGTTTCGCCACACTTTCCGATCTCTGGTGAAAGACCCGAAATTATGTAGCATTTTATTATACGCGAAACGAGCCATTTTGGCACATCTGCCGGGTGTGTTTGCGTTATAATGGGCGTCATATCGATCGATCGTCTGACAGTAGTAATCCAGTGAATCGTTTGCTTTATTTTTGTCGCGGGGTTTTTTGTTTGTGTCACACTGTACAAGCAAAAAAGGGAGAAAAAGGGGCAACCGCTTCATTGTGGGATTGTTCTTACATGGATGAGCATAAAAGCGTCACCCAATGATGGTGTCTTAAGACTTCACATAGTTTCATCTTTACCCAGAAGGATGAGAATCTTAATGCTTCCAATATCTCGATGTATTAGAACTGTCGCCTTTCATTGGGCTTACGTGGAGCAATCAGACGCTCTGTGTCAATTCCAGTCAAGCATTTGCACATTCTAATTATTCATACGGTTCTTGGTAATGTTGCCGAGCGCGTGTGTGTGTGTGTACGTGTACAGTGCAAAGGGATATAGAGCTGGCATATTATTACCGCATCTGTCAATAGTGACTGTGAACGTGTTCTGGGTGGTAATCTTACGTGTTCAGATATTAGTTTTGGGATTGGACTTCTCAAATGTTGATGTGCAGAGTTCGTTCATCTCATAGTTGTCCTTTATTATGAAACTTCCTTATTTTTGATAAATTTAGCTTCGCATAAAGATATAGTATAGTGTATAGTACAGCAAACTTCCTACTTTTCAAGAATTTTTTCATTTCTTTTAGAAACATGTTTAATTTACTCACGAAATATATTATTGTGAAAAATTCGGTATATAAATCTTTATAGCAGTAACTCTTTATGATAAAAAGGTAGCTCTTACGTCTGTAAAATATAAACTATAATAACTTAATGCAACATTAAACCACAGCACAGCTTACCTATTCGTATCCACGCAACCCAAATGACCGTCGTTGCCGAACAAATAGCTCCCCATTATGACGAATGCGATAAGGTACACTTTAACATACGGAACTAATAGATTCATTAAAATCATCAAAGCCATTACACTGTGTGTTTGTGACGCACAGGTCGGATAATTCTCAGTGAGTCGGCTGCATACACACAGATCTATCATTCCGTCCGGTAATTAGCGCCGCTGTAGGCTTCGCGCGATAGTGTCCCAGGCCCGATGTCACCGACTGCAGCCGGACACAATGTGCTCACAATGAGCCATGAATGGGAAAGCTAATTTGTTAATTATTTGCCAAATCAGCGAATCTACAACACACGTTTTTTGTGTGCGTTGCCCGAGTATTTCACTGCTGAGCAGGGGATCAAAATAAAATGAGCTAATAGATTACCTGGCTGGCGGCTCTAGGGTAGTGTTGTTTTCCTGCTGTATTGCTGTTTGCCTAAATTAATATGCACCGTACGGATGTGCAAATGGTGAATGCAATTTTAATCATTGCGCGTCCCCTTTTTCGCTAATTAGTTGCACTGTGTTTGTGTGTGACATTTTAGGGTATGATTTAAAAATTCTGAAATGGAGGATATTATTTTTTTTTCTCTCGCAGACACACATACACACATCGGTAGTCCTTATCAAACCGAGCAGCTGTATTCCACCCAGTCTATACAATAAGCTGGTAAGGGAAGCAATTTTATGCAGCAGTTCATATACGTTTATAAATAAGCAACTAATGACGTACCGAGCGGCCCAAACGATAGGCAAAGATGCCCAGGTGTCCAGAAGGTTCACATTGCACCTGGAACACACGAGCGTGCGAGATGCCGGTGCAATAAGCCAGCAGTGCGCGTCCGTTGTAACCGGAGCGCTTGCACGATAGTGTGAACACGTGCCTGCCAGAATAGTTCATCGCTAGGACAGCTTCGTTAGGTCCTCGCCGTTTGCCGGGTGCATAAAATATGTGTCTGCATTCAAAGGCAAAACGATAGCATGCCTTTATGATGGAAGGCGGCAAAGTTCGAAGGATATAGAAATGATCTGTTCCACGGGAAAATGGGCCGGGCGTGTTTGCCCTCAAGTTTGCCAGCGCATCTCGTCCGCTTTGCATAGAAAGCCATCCTGTGAAGCATCCAGTTCACTGGAGATTCACATTTCACCAGGACACCTAAGTGTGTGCGGCAAGCGAAAAGACATCAAACCCGGGGCCGGATGTTTTTCCTTTGAACTTGAACGAATCCAAGTGTAAGAGCTGTTATTTTGCCCATCTTACACTCACACAGCGCACAAGCCACGTGCGGCGGCATCCGGTTGCTGCGCACACGATGGGGCGTAATGTAACCAATTCTCCCACTTGTACACATTTTTTGTATGTGTGTGTGTTTGTATAGCGTAAGGGTCCATAATCAGAGCGTCCGCATCAGGACACCATAGAACGGCTCGGTGCAACACACGCGCGGGAGCTTCCACAACAACAAATAGCACACAAACGACCAACCTGCCCCGAAGAATTCAATACTCTCACATCCGGTCCGTCCAGCGCAGCATCTTGAACCGTCCCAGCAGTGTGTGGTTGCCGCCAAGGGGATGCGCGAAGAATCGAAGGAAGGGACAAGATATGCTAACGACGTAATTATCTGCTCATAGCTCGATGCATGCTCCACCCGAGTGGCAAGGACCTTTTCATCGAGTGAACCAACAAGCCGGTTGCGTTGCGAGGGATGAGATTTTTTGCTTTCCCGTCTGCCTGTTCTTCCTTGTGTGTGAACTTTCCTGTCTTCTTGGCCGTGTTGCTCCACACCAAAAAACCCGCATTTATGGTTCCGTCTGCTTGCTGCCTTTTCTTAGCAATCATTTGCATCTTTTGCCGTATGAATCGGAGTCATGGAGACGGGGGGGCCCAGTTACGGGAGGAGGCGAGAGTGTCTTCTTGAGCGTGATTTGGGGCTGCCGAGGGTTTACGCTCGATTAACTCCGGCAAAATATACCATCATGAGTGTTTCACCTTGCGTCGTCGGAGACCTGCTTCGGAGGAGACTGGAGTTGCCAAGTGTACGTCGGGTAGTCGGGGCCTATGTCTATGTGCATCTCCTGGGCTTAGATTATTTGTAAGAAGTGTGCTCAAACAAGACGTTCTACAAACGGTTTTGCATGCTGGTTAGGTGATGTTTGGCAGTAGAAGCAGCAGCAAATATTACCACCGTAAAAAGCTGGGTGGTCGAGAAACACAACATGACCTGCCGGCCCCGTACCTGATTTGCAACTTCTGACAGCCTTTTTTGCCAGAAGTTGCAAAGCATAAACGAAATCGAAACCCCATCTTGGACACAATGGTTTCGCAGAACCACCCCGGTATGTATCTATTATTAGCGTGCTCCGTTCTGTGCGGCATTCTCCGGAGATGTGGAACGGAACCCGCCAATCTTACCTGGGCACTGCCCACTCGAACCCAGCTTCTTCGTCCCGTGAGACTGTTGCTTTTCGGATCTCGCACAACAACAAAAAACACACGTACATGCTTCTTCCGCGGGGAATATTGAATATTGCATTCCATATTGGCAGCTGAGCAGTGGTTTGGCAGAATCGGCCTAACAGTTCACCGACCCAAAACCTGCGCGTTGCGTTTATATATTCCGCTCACACACACACACAGTCAACACACATGAAGCACATGAATGATTGCGGACCATCTCCTTCTCATCGCTTTTAAATCATATATTTGCCACTTGGGAGACGCCTTCGCTCTCTGTGATCGAATCGGTACCGATCAGAATATTTTCACCTTCATTCGCTCTTAATATTCCACTACCTTCTTCCTATCCTTGTCCTCACCTTACCACCTCTGCTACCGATGGTCCATTCTGAGATAACTTCACACCCCTCGCAGCACACACACACACAGAAGCGTACCGATTAAGCTTCCCGCAAAATTCTACGCTCCCTCCCGCTTGCCACCGGAACCGGTTTGCCCAAAGCAGGTTCCATCGAGTGGTTCTACCCTCCCAGCTTTGCGCGACCCTTTCGCAAAAAAAAAACGATTCGCTTTATCGCACTCATCCGCGACGGTTTAGTTAGGTTGGGTTTTCTGATTCCTTTCTCCAGAGGCGTGTGAGCAGAGGCACCGAAACATATGTAAAGCGGCGATAAATGCAATCCGCGCACCCCAATCTCATCATTTGTCCGTTGTGTCATTGGAGATCGGTGAGTCGGAGGTACTCCTGCCAACCTTTCACCTATAAAAGCAGTAAGAGGGCGTTCGGTTTCGGAAGCTTTTAAACTGCAAAAATGCAGAACAAATGTTATCTCAAACGGACTTACCTTTTTCTTCGGGGAGGACTGCTATAAAACGTGGCACAAAACGCACTGTCAATAACGCGAGACACAGCATCTGCCATCGAAGAAGACCATCGAAATCTTGACTTCCACTTTCCAGAAAGTAAAGTGCAGGAATTTGGACACAAGTCGTTGACTTTTGGCTGGAGCATACTTCCCAAAAACAAAAGCCAGACTTTATTTGGAAAAGATTACGTTACATTCGGTTCTGGGTCCTTTCGACTGGTTTGAATATTTTATAGCGAAGACTTGGGCACACATTTGCGGATTCTAATTTTGCTCGCAACTATCAAACCGACTCGCGTTGCTGCTGCTGCTTTAAGCTTTGCTGTTTTGTGCTCTCCGCCTTTCGCTCGCTCTAATCTGCTCTAATCTGCCCAATGTTCGGTTGTTGATGCCGCCGCCTTCAGTCGCGAATGTTAGAAAATGAGCTATCTATTATGAGCTTCCGTTTGTGACGCTGTGAGTTTATTATGTTTGGCAATGGTTTTCTGTTCTGCCCGGTCCTGAGATATTAGAAGGCGAGGGGGTAGCTACCGGCCCTAAGCCGGGCGCAGGTACCAGGTGCAGTTGCCGCCGCGGTGGTAATTAATAACAGTTTAAGCTGAGCGAGAACGCGATTTTAACTGCCAATCAAATAATCTAAAATGATTGTGTCGGTATCGCTAATAGGCGCCGGGTGTCTCGGATTTTGCGGTTGTACTACGTACGAGCGGTTGCGTTTTTTTTTGTTTGTCTTCCTTCGAGCCTACGCTCTAAACGCTCGGCTATACAGATTACGGCAGCAGCATATTCGGTTTCGCTACGTCGCTACACCAGCGACCAAACAACGTGCTTGACAACCCGATCGGGGTCATCGGAATGGACGGGATGAGAGTGTGAACAAACATTTGAACAGAGATTATTTGCATTCTTGTTGTGCGTGCTGTCCAGCATATAACACTAATCGTAATCCCTAAAGCTGACATGTTGATATGCAGCAGGGTTTAGCCAATGGTTGTCTTTAAGCAAGGACACTAAATTATTTGCAGGTACGCTCGCACCCGTAGCTCACTATCTTCAGTGACCTTTGAGGGATAGAGACTTTAAGGTATTAAATGTTATAGTTGCATAATTTAATACTTATACCATTCGAAGAGAAATGAGCCGGAAAATTCTTCCAAATTTCAACTTGAAGCACGTCCAAAAAGTCTTAATCATACTACATGTTTTATGGCTCAAAATACATCATTTTGTGCTTGTTTCACCCTCCTGAAATTTTGAAGATTAAATTATATTTTAACCTCTTCAATAATTCTCAAGAGAGGGACACTGACTTCGAACAAACTGTATTTAAATCGACGATATTCGGCAGAAAACATCAAACATTCTGATAACTAATTGTTTTACAAGTGTAAAATTATATTACCGTGCCCGAAATGCGCTTTAAATTTAAGCCGTTTTCAATTCTCAACCCTCTGTTTTAAGATTTTGGAGGTGCAAAAAGGGACAATTCTTCTCGGCTTCATCCCCCAAGGCTCTAAGTGATGCCGGATTACACGCTCCGGTGAACGGAAACCAAACAAACAAACGATACTGCGACGGTCTACCAGCATCATCTTTACCTGGCTCTCGGACGAAACTGCGGGACGACTCTGTGCTGGAAAATGCAGTCCCTTCAATTCACAATTTTCCAAAGACACTTGCCCGACGACACAAAATTATGAAAAACCACCAGAGCAAAGAGCCATCATTGTCCTCATCATCTTCCGAGCATCAGCATCGTTGCCGTGTACAAAAGCAAGCGCCCAAGCGTGGCGAAGAAATCCCAAGAAGTAACCCTTACGGGATTTCCGATTTTGGTTTCGGGGTTTTAAGCTGGTACGGTTCGGAACCGTCGGTGCAGGTTTTGTCGGTTTTTTTGGTAGCTGTTGATGAGTACACCCGTACCATGATCTATCTCTCTTCGCCACGAGCCATTGCTCTTCTGTTTCGAATTATGAACTAAGCTCAAGTGAGCGCCCGGTTAATGTAGCGCGTGCTGCCGGGACGACATTTTGGCATTCCCTGGCAATCTTCCTGCCGTTCACAGCGGTATTATGGTCGAACCGTGCTGAAAGGGTTACCGTAGCCGGGGTCGAACTTTACCATTTTGCTGGATGGGCACCTTTTTCCTGAACTCATTCGAACCGAAGAAGCTTATTGTGTGGCGTTGAGTTGAAGAAATTACCATTTGTCTTTCGGAAGAGACGAAACTTATGTGCAGGTGGGCGTGGGTTTTTGATGCCTTTCTGTGGCCGGTAGTAAGATTTGCAGCAGTGCGGTTTAGTGCAGACCAGCAACCAGCAACAAAGCGGAGAGCGTGGTGGGGCCCTTAAATTACCTTCAAAGCACTTTCTTCAACTGTTCTTTGTTCTTCAAGCAGCTTGTAGTATACGGATTTTCTGTTTTGAAAAAACATTCATTTAGCACCATGATACACCAAAACTGCTCGACAATTGCACAGCAACTTAAGTTTTGAAAAGTAAATCCTCTGAAGATTAAACTGAATTTCACTTAATTGGCACGTAGCATGTGCATGTACATGGGCTCAAAGTCTTGGGAAGGTTTGGAGGATCATTAAGTTGTGAATATTATTCTCCAATCGATTGCTGTTGCCGATAAACGGTTGAAACTGTGCACAGCAGCCAACTTTTGTGACGCGTGCACTTAGAATGGTCTGGTTTTTCGCCGGGAATTGGTAACTTGTTCCTTGTTTCTGTCCCCTACCGGGTGAATGTGCTTTATCTTGCCTTGTGAAATCATGCTGCACTGTTCTTCGTCGATGATTACTATAATTTAGTGTCGGTCCGCCCTCAGATTTGGCATCTCGGGCCACGGCGGTTGAGTCCCGTGGGCCGTGGGAACCCGTTTACCCTTGATGCAGTGCAAGTCCTCTTGGGAGCATTGACTTCTGACGATGTGCGATACGATCGCCGTACAATCGTTCGGCCAATTTCTGCCCGCAAGCAAATCCATCCGTCTCATTTTGTATGATGCACCTGGGGACGGAATATAAAGAAGGTGCACAAGAACTTGCCGGCCACAGCAGCAGCAGCAGCAGCAGCAGAAGCAGCAGAACAACAACAAAAAACTCGATCCCTTGATCCCTATCGAGCAGCGTTCCTGATGAGCAGCAGCAATGGTTGAACTGAACGCGCTACCAAAGATTGATGTCGCCGTTCGATGCTCTAGGCTACCATCAACTTATGCATTTATCCTGCATTTCATTTTGTATGTTATCGCCATTCGTTCCTTTTGCTGACCGGAAAACCATTTGCCGTGCACTGAAAACAAAAACACCAAGGAAAGAATGTTGATCTTTATCCGCGAAAGCAAAATTTTTGTGCACAACGTATAAAATTATTTGCAATTTCAAGGTAAACTGCACCCTTACACTCGGCAATATTTTTGCAACGGGTGTGTGCTGCACTTCAATCTCCAATCTTCACTACCGGGGTCATTGCTTGCGTCAGTGTGAAAGGCAAAGAAGCGATACATTATTCCGAATCACCAGTAAACCGGGGTGCTGTGGATACGGGTTGGGATCGGCGGACGCATTTTCTCCGACGCCCCAACAACTCATCAATCAACTAACGCGAGCTTTGATGGCGGCCTTAATCCTTCCTGCGTGGTATATCACATTCTGGTGGCATGGGTGTGATGGCTGGAGGAAATGAGGCTGATGAAGTGAATGATGAGTGGAATTGGTGTAGTGTCCGGTAATTCGCAATGTGCAAAAGATGCAGCGACGTACGGTGTGCGGCATTACAGTGAAGGAATACTTGAGAGAGAAATAACCCATTGACGTCAGTGCGATATTCGGGTATCTATTTTAGAGTGCACTAGTTTCTTGAACCATCTAACCACTAGCTCATCTGATGGTCTAGTGGCTCGTTTACGTGGTATTGATTCCGGGCCAATGTTGTTACATGTTTTGTGTTTCTAGATGACCATTTCGGCCGTACTATTTAAGTAAAAACATTCACGAATGTATGTTAGAAAATAAGTTCAAAGGTAAATTAATTAGTTCTCTGTGTTGTCTTTCTGATGTTGTCCCAATTCTGAGGAACCGACTTGGGATATATCTTACCTCGAACGGGACCGTTGTCAGGGTATTGATATAAACGTCATTGGCAGTAGAATCTTTTATCAATCCTTAATTATATCCTTATTTGTTGAGCTTCATATACCTAAAATTACGCCCTAACACTAAACTCGCAGTTGTTATCCACTGCATATCAGGTGCAGCACATGCTTTTGCCAGGAAGTTTACATCAAATAATTTCTACCCAAAACACCGTAGTAGAGTTGTGTGTTTTTATTTTAATTGTCAAAACTCACTTTGACCGCTAATGCTTACTGTTATTACTACTGTTATGGCCTGGTTTTTTCGTTAAGTTCACAATTTTTCAAACAGAATTACGAGATTTTGAGTAGAACTACTAAATTTTAAGTCATTTTTTAACATCGTTTAAGATAATTTAGGCAGTTTGCGTGTAGAAATGGATAATTTTTTATCCATTTTTAAATATTGGGTTCAGGTATGCTAGATTTGCCGACCAGTTCAACCTTCACAGTATCCATTTCATCTTGAGCAATGTTCAGAATTAGCTGCAACATTACTAGTTCATATCAGCAACCCTGTGCATTGCAACGCAATGAAAGGTATCAAGATGCATCAAGACGCATAACCCATTTAAAGTTTAAAGCAATTTGAAGAGTTTCTATGCTAAAAGCAGTGGGAAGAGTATACAGTATTTCCACAAATGCGCACAGCAGCTGACAACTTCAGCACCGGTTCTATTGCTTTAGCTCCGTTACTTTTTACACTGCTTTTTTTGTCTGTTACGCTCTACCGAAGCAAAGCAGCATTACCTCCACGGTTCTCAATCAAAACATCATCAGTATGCTCTCATAAATCCCCACCGAACCTTCTGCTTCAACACTGCCAGCTGCAGACGACACCAGCGGCGTCGGCAAACTGCACCGGGGAGTGCAATGAACGTTCGATTGGTGTGATGTTTCACCGTAAATATGATCGCATCGGTGCTCTGTGCTGCGCTACAACAACACCGAGCAGTAGCAACAACGAAAAAACTTACAAATAAGCAGAATGAAAATCGAATCCATCGTTACCGCTGCCATACACTGTCGTCGTTGAAGAAAAGCACAGAAAGATGAGCAGATGAAATAAAATCGCTTAGCATAAATGTCTGATATTGCGCTCGGGCGCAAGGAAACCAACGGAACGCAGAAGACACATGGAAATGAGTTTACGAAATGGAAAATAGCAGCATTCATTCATCACGAAAAACGAAGAAATATGACGCCGTGGAACGAAAGGAACTTTGCACACACACACACAGGCCCCCGGACGTTTGTCGTTCTCCCGTTTTACTACATTATGAAGCTGCTGTTTCAGCAGATCGGAAGTCATCGGCCCCCATGGTACTTAGCACGTGAACGGAAGTATACTGACTGAAAAGTGGCCAATGCTTCAGGTCGTACGCAAGCCCTCAAGCTGAAGTATATTCAAACGCTTTTCTTTATCTTTTAGTCGTCTAGCTGTTGTGCTAGCGTTGAAAAATCAAAACGATAACGCACACAAAGGAGCGTGCTGATGTGATAACATGTTGGGGAAAATAAATCACAAATATTCCGAACCATTTTCTATGGCGATCTAGGTGTGTTTTTCTTGCTCTGTCAGCATTTTTTAGCTGCGAGACAGTCTAGACTGCTAGACACCAAACAAATCCCTCGTCCATTGTGCTGTGCGTTGCAGTGTGTTGCTTGCTCTGGAAAACAATGCGTCGTCTAGTTTTCCGAATGTCGTAAAAATTACACAATCCTAGGTCACGGCGATCGTAAACAATGGTCGTAACCCTTATGGAAATGAGAAGACTTCACAAACAAAGCTCTCTAGTGCTTCGGTGGTTGATGTTGGAAGTATGTGAATGATAACATAAATCGACACCTCTTGCAACATTTGCCTAGTTTACAATTCTAAAATGGAACAGTATACTTAAGCAGGACCGGACTGTACAAACTATACTTAGATGACAAACATTGGCCGGCCAAAGTTTGTTGGCCCGTTTCTCCACAGGTTTCGTCACAGTTTGCTTATGTTTTTATATAAATAAACATGACGCTCTCGAATGGCGGGCCCCGTGCGACGCATAGCGCCCATCTAAATCAATGATGAAGCGTTTCATATCTTCTGGAGATGCTTTTTTTTTGTTTGTTTCCTCTCGTAACACACCTCCAACGATAGTTGAACGAGCGCGTCACTGATCCAAACGATGATCGCGGACCAGTTGCAGCGGACCATTCAAGCGTGTCGGTGGTAGCTCAGCATGCGTAGTGTAGAATCGTTGCATTCTTCGACCACGCGTACGGGTGGAGATTGTGTGTTTTGATCGTTACGCCGCTAAAGTGCTCCGGTTCAGTGCATCAGCTCGTGCGCCCGTGTGTATGCGTCGGTCCCACAGGAAAAAGGGTTGTTCATTCAGCAGCGGCAGCAGATTGTATGTTTATGATGTTGAATCAGGCTGAATCACGCGCCACTTGCTGCTGTTGCTTTAAATTATGCTAAACGAAGCGATTACATCTGGACGCGCGGATGTGCTGGTGTTCGGGGCATGCTGGCAGAGAAGGAAGGGTTTAAGGGGGGTAGGGGATGAGATTTTCCCCCCACGGAACTGATTTAGTTTGCTTTTTTGCGCCTGCTGCTGTATCTTTTAGTGAAGAAAACTTTACAACACAGAGTTGCAGTAGTTTCCAGACAACTTTGGCGTGTGAATTACCGGGAAGATGTAGTTCATTTGGACAAAGTTTGTTCGCCCACCTGTCACACAGACTGTTGACTTTGAAATGAAAATTATGCTTATATTAATGTCGCTTTACCGGGATTTGGACTTGTGGCAACAATTCTATTCCACAATTCCACAATTTTCATGAAAACTTCAGCTAGCATTTTATGTATTTTTATGTTTAACGGCAAAATAGCATGTAGCATTTACCCAGATATTCTGACCAGCCAAACAAGCCTCTAAAAATCTAAATATAAAAATCAGATTTGCGGAAATGTCAAAATAATTCAAAATCAAGATTCGGATATCAAGGTAAGCCTAGGACTCTAGAAATGTGTAGAATTTTGTTTCTAAAATTTTAACTAAAAATAGTTTATAAACTATCGGTACAGATTTTACATATTGTAGTTCTTCAAAGTTTTAGAGCATTTATTACGGTACATGATATCATAAATCAGTGTTATTTAAGTTTTATGACTAAAAAGCTACAAACATTAGATTTTATTCAATACAATAGATAATTTAAATACTTTTAGGATATCCATTTACATCTCAACGACAGGCATCATAAAACAAATTGCAATCAGTGATGACTTCAGCTTGTATATATGTAAATATTCTGAACTAAAGCAAGTAAACTCATCCCGAAGTGTTTGTATCATTTCTTCAGTTGGTTCGCTAAGCACGTCATAAACATGCTTATACATTTCGTCACAATAAATGTGTTTAAACTTAAAGGAATGGCGGCATAAGATCAAATCAGGACGAAATGAATTGTTTTATAGTTAATATTCCTTTGAAATCTTTTTTTTTCATTTATGAAGCATCGATGAAATAAGTATTATACACACATGAAATAAGTATTATACACACTAAACATATAAAGCAAGTAATACGGCCAGGCCGTTCTAATTGAACTAAAAAAAAAAAAACATATAAAGCAGAAATGCATATAGAGAAAACCGACTTTGGTCATCACAGACCACTTTATTGGAAATGTGGTGCAAGTTTTTGAAACGTTTCACAACCAATTCGTCTAAATGATGTTGAAAATTGCTTCGGTATCAGTTTATCTGCATCGGGTTTGCCATGGGCTCGATATCGGCTAAAATTTCCAATTTTCCATCTGAATTCATCATATACTTTAATGCTAAACTTACCTGCCCTACCGGGTATGACAACTGTACCACCAGCATTAATTATAGGTGACCTGTTTCCACCATGTCACAGCCATGGTAAATGAACAGCGCCTTACTGATTAACCAACCAGACATACACGAGATCAAGTGCCGTGCAATGATACTAGAATCCGAGTGTCATGCAGAGTTCATACCAAACGATCTCTACGGCACTCCGGGTTGTTTTTTTCCTATGCTTAATTTCCACGGTTTAATTTCCACGCGTGCCCTCAGTACATTCAATTGTAAAACATACAACCCCAAGCATCACACAGACACAACACAGGTGTACCTCCCGGTATGGAAGCGGAAAGCTATTTATGATAATTGTTCACTCAGCGAAAGTCCTATTGACCGGGCACAGCTACTACCGCCCATATCTCTCGCACGGTTGTGCCAAAGGTTCGCGCCGATTCTACATCACCATCACCGCGCTATACATATTTCAAAACACAACACCTTTGCTCTCGAATGCTCCGGCGCCCGCACTAAAATGCCACAAACTATTGCCGATTGCAATGCACGAACTTGCAAGCTAAGGCAAGGGCAAACAGTGTGTGCCGTAAGAGACAGCAGGCAGCGGGGAGGGTTAGTTCATTTGGCAGCAAAGTACACAACATTCTGGCCACATTTCGTGTTCGTAAACATTTTGCCGGATTAATTATTAGTGGTGGTGTCTTTTTTTTCTCGTTCTTCGGAAAAATCCCAACATTTCTGCCACCCCAGAACCAGACTTTTCCGGCTGATCCGTTACCATGTCTGCTAAAGTTGGGGCGCCACATACTCATCTTTTATTTATGAAGCTTACAATCGAACGATATAAACACGCGTGGTGGAGTGTTTCGCTTCCGCTACTCTTTACACCCCTTTCTCACCTGTCCGCTGGCTGTCCCTGGCCCCTGTTACGTATGTGCTCATTTTAGGGGGTTGAAAAATTAAATGTAGAATTGATTTGCTCGCTACTGGTGGTATTCCATGGTTCCGTAGCATTGGAACGCCGTACCTGTGTCTACCTTTTTTCGCACCTTTACAGAACCATCCCACGGTTTCGGACGGCCAGATTCCAATGGTCATATTTGAAATTGTTCGTACGGATGTATGTGGCGGCTGATTTTCCATTCCTCGCACATTTATGCACGCACAGGGTGGCATCCATGACTTCTGTGTTGGTTCGGCCGACTGATTTCGGTACATTAATTGACGAATTCAACCAGCTCTACTGGCAGAGGCATGCCGGCAAGTGTATGGTGCCAATTCCGCACGAAAATGTTTGCGGCAACCACCCGTCATAATGCTCGGCTGCAGGTGGGAATTTTCCAAGCTTTTCACCTGGTATGGGATGGAAATTATTTTTTAATCAACAAGCACTGCTTGAACGGGGCTTTGTTTCGATCATTAAAAGAGGATTTAATTTACGTCTCATTTAAACTGTCCGGGGCTTGCCTGCTTGCTTGCATTACTTACGCGTGGATTATTTTTCCATTCTGATTCAGATTTTGGAAAATTGCCTAGCGACCGGATTAAATGGTGTATGTGTTTTTTTTAATCAGTATAATTACAACAGCGCACGTGTTGAATAAGTCGTACGAACACTTGTCCACATTTATCATATGTTAGAAAGGTACAATACAATTTCAAAATCAATAAATTATGTCTTTCCTTTTCCTTACAGATTAATTTATCATACCTCACGAACGGGATGAATGTGAACGGTAAGCAATATTCTTCATTAAATAGTGAAATAATACCAGCACAAAAAATTGACCTTTTTTCCGTCCTGTGATCAAGTCCTCCCAAAAAAACCGAAGCATTTGTACCTTATCGAATTCATTTCCCATTGCGTGTTCCGTATTTACGTCGCTTGCGTACGCTAATACGGAAAGTCAGCGTCTCAAGAGATAAAGCGAAGAAAAAAAAAGGATCGCTTGAAAGTTTTCAATACAACCGATTAGCAAAACCCTCCATTTGTCACCGAGGGCCTGCCGGGCCCTCTAATGGACAAACGACGAGCTCTGCACGCAGATGATTAATGGAAACGTCTAATGGAACTGGACCGCCGGGTTAGCCAAAGAAAAGTTGAATATTAATTGGCTGCCAAGCGATGATGACAAATGTCTTGGTACTAATGACGCAATGGACGGTTTTTGGCACACTCTCTTCACACATCTGATGGTTTTACTGTAGGAAAATCGTTCACTTTCTCTTTCTGGCGAGCAAACGCTGATTTGAAATTGACAGAGCGGATGGTATCGTAGATAACAGCAGCGTTAACAGCTAACTCTGATCGCGCTAAACTAAAGTACAATTCGTTTTATTTGTCATAATGGCTAATTAGGCTTTATCAGTGCTGTCAAACCGTTTTAGACTCGCGGGATGAGTTAGATATAACAAGCTGTTTGGATTCTGCATGCAGAAACGTTTGACAGTAGAAAAATCGATTGAACTGTAGCCTGTTGACACCTCAGAGGGGAATCTCGGCTCACAAATATAACAAACGGATACTTTCTGGAAATTCTTTACGGAGTCCCCTATCCACTTGGTGGACTTTGAATCGATTAGCCTTGTCCCAAATTCAAAAACTATATTTGTTTACATACCCTTGCATCCCGAAAAGGCTTCGTCAGTCAAGAGAATTGTTGAAAACTTTATAGGGCTCCCAACGATCTGTCAGTTGGAGAGCAGAAATGAACACGGAATGAACAAGGAAGGAACATCGGAAAAAGGGAGGTCGCGTCTACCCGACGGAAAAAAGCCGAAGTTAGTTACCAACTGAAGTTGAAACCGAAAGCTGTAAGCTGTAACTAAATTTTTGATTTCCGTAATAAACGATTTCTAAAAAATTCGATCGCGTTTCAACAAGAATATTTCGAAAAAATAGTTCGTCGGAATATGTTCAGACACAGCGCTATATGTCCGTAATCCTGGGCCCTTGAATTTACCACTATCCATAGGTGAAGTTCTTGTGCGCAGCAGATCTACAGCAGAGCACTTTTTGTAGAGATCAACAATTTAACCACAATCATCTAGTATAGGATATTCGAACGGGTCTTGTGTTCTAAATGTCTTAAAGCTTTACATTTGTTTTGCATTATTTATGTTTGGAAATGCATATAAATATTCAATTTTGAATAACAAATTTAATAGCTTTTAAGATATTAATGGTAAATATTTGATGATGAAAATTGCTACTAATATTCCTAAGTGCACACGGTACAAACAGCGATAAGATGGTTCTACAAAGTTGGAAACGAAATGCAAAACATGTACCAGCAGAAATCTGGCAAACCAATGAACTGTTGACGGTAATTTCTTTCTCTGATAGTACCTCATTATTCTTGCCCGGCTATCACGCACTGCGGCTTCATCAATTCTCAATTTCCACCGGCTATACTACGCTCACGCACGCACCTGCTCATGCTATTAAGAGTCTAAGCTCTCCACATTCGAAATGAAGCGAAGAATGCCGGTCTACAAGGAGCATCGATTATGTACGTGTGTGTGGACTCTCTTACCTTTGAAAGTAACAAATGGAATGAATTAATTTACCCAATACACCACCATATGTACGGTGTGTCATGAAACACCGTGCTTAAAAGACGACACCCTATCGACACCTTTCAATCACGTACACCGGCGCGCTTGAACAGGATCCTTCAGCCAGACTTGTAGTCCACCATGTGTGTGTGTGTGTAGTGCGCACCGTGCGCTTTTCCTATACGTGTGTGCATATATTGAAAGCTTGCCAGGTGCCAGGGAATGTAATTGAGCAGAACTCTACGGAAAACGATTGGTTATTTATCACTCGACGGTGAAATATTTGATTTGATTTGCTTGAGTAGAGTATACACCCCGGAGCAAGGAACCGGTGTAGAACAATGTCGTTTTGCATGGAGCACTGTCTTTGTTGAAATATTCTGCCATTTTAATTTCCTACGTGATTTGGCTGGTGTTTTGCAAAATATTCACCAGAATAAATTTGGGATTTAAAAACATTCGAAATTTCTTTGTAAGAATGAATAGCTTATTTGCTGGAGAATGTAGACGATCGTACTGGATAACTACAATTTAGTAAATTGATTCTATCTATTATATCTCTTAATTTCACTATCCTAACTGTGTCCGTAACTACCAAAACTGGTTGGGTGTAGTACCATAATTCTTTAATCATCTTAATTTAGTCAAACGCTTTTATCTATCAATATTCTTAATCGGTTTTGCTGCATCGTTCCAATTTAGATCCCTTGGGTAGTTGCTGTGGCACGTTTAAATCTAACACTCACACTACTCACCCGCGCCTTAATGCCACTCACCATAACTGATGAGTTTGTATGAATGCACGGTCTTGTCTAGACCGCCCAAAGCACATTTTCTTTCCGATATTCGCACACGCCAAAACAAGGATCAATCCATCAAAATCGCCACCATTTCCATCCTGCTCCAAGTTAATGTTCCAGTTGCCGGTCCAATAAGCTCCAACTGAGAGCGCCTACTGTAAGGATTTGGCAATCACACCGGTTCTACCAGCGAAGAAAAGCGGTATAAATTAACTGGAAAATAAATCTGTTTACCTGTCGGCGAATGGGACGCCGCATGAGGACGCTAGTAGACGTTTCCGTTTTACCGTGGCGCACGTCACAGCTATTGACCGGTCTGAAGGAAATTCGCTTCGACGTAATATCCCCCCCGCAAAAAAAAAACAACCGGAAGGGTTCTCACTGCCTCTCCTTCATTTTCCGCACTCATCGTGCCTGGAAAACGGCTTCGCTAGACTGATGTTGATACACTGAAACTTTTGTTTCGTCACGCCCCAAACGCGGACGCCAAAAACGCGAAACAACGGTGTAGAAATTTGTGTTTACCTTCCCTTTTTTCGTTGTTGCCATTGTTGTTGGCGCTCCCCTTCCACCCACTTTTCATTTTCAATATTATTTCGCACAAACTTTTTCCACCCAGGGTCGAACCAGTTTTGCATAAACTCCAATTCCTTTGCGGTAGCACGTTCGGGGCTAGATTGAAATATAACGAAAATTGATGATGATGTGCACGGGATGGAAAATGGAAAACCGCTTCCACCGAAAACGACAACCGATGGGAGAGTGCTGAGCGAAATAATATTGAAAATGAAAAGTGGGTGGAAGGGGAGCGCCAACAACAATGGCAACAACGAAAAAAGGGAAGGTAAACACAAATTTCTACACCGTTGTTTCGCGTTTTTGGCGTCCGCGTTTGGGGCGTGACGAAACAAAAGTTTCAGTGTATCAACATCAGTCTAGCGAAGCCGTTTTCCAGGCACGATGAGTGCGGAAAATGAAGGAGAGGCAGTGAGAACCCTTCCGGTTGTTTTTTTTTATGCGGGGGGATATTACGTCGAAGCGAATTTCCTTCAGACCGGTCAATAGCTGTGACGTGCGCCACGGTAAAACGGAAACGTCTACTAGCGTCCTCATGCGGCGTCCCATTCGCCGACAGGTAAACAGATTTATTTTCCAGTTAATTTATACCGCTTTTCTTCGCTGGTAGAACCGGTGTGATTGCCAAATCCTTACAGTAGGCGCTCTCAGTTGGAGCTTATTGGACCGGCAACAGGAACATTAACTTGGAGCAGGATGGAAATGGTGGCGATTTTGATGGATTGATCCTTGTTTTGGCGTGTGCGAATATCGGAAAGAAAATGTGCTCTGGGCGGTCTAGACAAGACCGTGTATTCATACAAACTTATCAGTTATGGTGAGTGGCATGAAGGGGTGGGTGAGTAGTGTGAGTGTCAGATTTAAACGTGCCACAGCAACTACCCAAGGGATCTAAATTGGAACGATGCAGCAAAACCGATTAAGAATATTGATAGATATTGCAATGCACGAACTTGCAAGCTAAGGCAAGGGCAAACAGTGTGTGCCGTAAGAGACAGCAGGCAGCGGGGAGGGTTAGTTCATTTGGCAGCAAAGTACACAACATTCTGGCCACATTTCGTGTTCGTAAACATTTTGCCGGATTAATTATTAGTGGTGGTGTCTTTTTTTTCTCGTTCTTCGGAAAAATCCCAACATTTCTGCCACCCCAGAACCAGACTTTTCCGGCTGATCCGTTACCATGTCTGCTAAAGTTGGGGCGCCACATACTCATCTTTTATTTATGAAGCTTACAATCGAACGATATAAACACGCGTGGTGGAGTGTTTCGCTTCCGCTACTCTTTACACCCCTTTCTCACCTGTCCGCTGGCTGTCCCTGGCCCCTGTTACGTATGTGCTCATTTTAGGGGGTTGAAAAATTAAATGTAGAATTGATTTGCTCGCTACTGGTGGTATTCCATGGTTCCGTAGCATTGGAACGCCGTACCTGTGTCTACCTTTTTTCGCACCTTTACAGAACCATCCCACGGCTTCGGACGGCCAGATTCCAATGGTCATGTTTGAAATTGTTCGTACGGATGTATGTGGCGGCTGATTTTCCATTCCTCGCACATTTATGCACGCACAGGGTGGCATCCATGACTTCTGTGTTGGTTCGGCCGACTGATTTCGGTACATTAATTGACGAATTCAACCAGCTCTACTGGCAGAGGCATGCCGGCAAGTGTATGGTGCCAATTCCACACGAAAATGTTTGCGGCAACCACCCGTCATAATGCTCGGCTGCAGGTGGGAATTTTCCAAGCTTTTCACCTGGTATGGGATGGAAATTATTTTTTAATCAACAAGCACTGCTTGAACGGGGCTTTGTTTCGATCATTAAAAGAGGATTTAATTTACGTCTCATTTAAACTGTCCGGGGCTTGCCTGCTTGCTTGCATTACTTACGCGTGGATTATTTTTCCATTCTGATTCAGATTTTGGAAAATTGCCTAGCGACCGGATTAAATGGTGTATGTGTTTTTTTTAATCAGTATAATTACAACAGCGCACGTGTTGAATAAGTCGTACGAACACTTGTCCACATTTATCATATGTTAGAAAGGTACAATACAATTTCAAAATCAATAAATTATGTCTTTTCTTTTTCTTACAGATTAATTTATCTTACCTCACGAACGGGATGAATTTGAACGGTAAGCAATATTTTTCATTAAATAGTGAAATTATTTCAGCACAAAACATTGACCTTTTTCCTGTCCTGTGATCAAGTCCTCCCAAAAAAACCGAAGCATTTGTACCTTATCGAATTCATTTCCCATTGCGTGTTCTGTATTTACGTCGCTTGCGTACGCTAATACGGAAAGTCAGCGTCTCAAGAGATAAAGCGAAGAAAAAAAAAAGGATCGCTTGAAAGTTTTCAATACAACCGATTAGCAAAACCCTCCATTTGTCACCGAGGGCCTGCCGGGCCCTCTAATGGACAAACGACGAGCTCTGCACGCAGATGATTAATGGAAACGTCTAATGGAACTGGACCGCCGGGTTAGCCAAAGAAAAGTTGAATATTAATTGGCTGCCAAGCGATGATGACAAATGTCTTGGTACTAATGACGCAATGGACGGTTTTTGGCACACTCTCTTCACACATCTGATGGTTTTACTGTAGGAAAATCGTTCACTTTCTCTTTCTGGCGAGCAAACGCTGATTTGAAATTGACAGAGCGGATGGTATCGTAGATAACAGCAGCGTTAACAGCTAACTCTGATCGCGCTAAACTAAAGTACAATTCGTTTTATTTGCCATAATGGCTAATTAGGCTTTATCAGTGCTGTCAAACCGTTTTGGACTCGCGGGATGAGTTAGATAGAACAAGCTGTTTGGATTCTGCCTGCAGACATGTTTGACAGTAGAAAAATCGATTGATCTGTAGCCTGTTGACACCTCGGAGGGGAATCTGCATTAAAGTATATGATGAATTCATATGGAAAATTGAATATTTTAGCCTTGTCCCAAATTCAAAAACTATATTTGTTTACATACCCTTGCATCCCGAAAAGGCTTCGTCAGTCAAGAGAATTGTTGAAAACTTTATAGGGCTCCCAACGATCTGTCAGTTGGAGAGCAGAAATGAACACGGAATGAACAAGGAAGGAACATCGGAAAAAGGGAGGTCGCGTCTACCCGACGGAAAAAAGCCGAAGTTAGTTACCAACTGAAGTTGAAACCGAAAGCTGTAAGCTGTAACTAAATTTTTGATTTCCGTAATAAACGATTTCTAAAAAATTCGATCGCGTTTCAACAAGAATATTTCGAAAAAATAGTTCGTCCGAATATGTTCAGACACAGCGCTATATGTCCGTAATCCTGGGCCCTTGAATTTACCACTATCCATAGGTGAAGTTCTTGTGCGCAGCAGATCTACAGCAGAGCACTTTTTGTAGAGATCAACAATTTAACCACAATCATCTAGTATAGGATATTCGAACGGGTCTTGTGTTCTAAATGTCTTAAAGCTTTACATTTGTTTTGCATTATTTATGTTTGGAAATGCATATAAATATTCAATTTTGAATAACAAATTTAATAGCTTTTAAGATATTAATGGTAAATATTTGATGATGAAAATTGCTACTAATATTCCTAAGTGCACACGGTACAAACAGCGATAAGATGGTTCTACAAAGTTGGAAACGAAATGCAAAACATGTACCAGCAGAAATCTGGCAAACCAATGAACTGTTGACGGTAATTTCTTTCTCTGATAGTACCTCATTATTCTTGCCCGGCTATCACGCACTGCGGCTTCATCAATTCTCAATTTCCACCGGCTATACTACGCTCACGCACGCACCTGCTCATGCTATTAAGAGTCTAAGCTCTCCACATTCGAAATGAAGCGAAGAATGCCGGTCTACAAGGAGCATCGATTATGTACGTGTGTGTGGACTCTCTTACCTTTGAAAGTAACAAATGGAATGAATTAATTTACCCAATACACCACCATATGTACGGTGTGTCATGAAACACCGTGCTTAAAAGACGACACCCTATCGACACCTTTCAATCACGTACACCGGCGCGCTTGAACAGGATCCTTCAGCCAGACTTGTAGTCCACCATGTGTGTGTGTGTGTAGTGCGCACCGTGCGCTTTTCCTATACGTGTGTGCATATATTGAAAGCTTGCCAGGTGCCAGGGAATGTAATTGAGCAGAACTCTACGGAAAACGATTGGTTATTTATCACTCGACGGTGAAATATTTGATTTGATTTGCTTGAGTAGAGTATACACCCCGGAGCAAGGAACCGGTGTAGAACAATGTCGTTTTGCATGGAGCACTGTCTTTGTTGAAATATTCTGCCATTTTAATTTCCTACGTGATTTGGCTGGTGTTTTGCAAAATATTCACCAGAATAAATTTGGGATTTAAAAACATTCGAAATTTCTTTGTAAGAATGAATAGCTTATTTGCTGGAGAATGTAGACGATCGTACTGGATAACTACAATTTAGTAAATTGATTCTATCTATTATATCTCTTAATTTCACTAACCTAGCTATTTCCGTAACTACCAAAACTGGTTAGGTGTAGTACCATGATTCTTTAATCATCTTAATTTAGTCAAACGCTTTTATCTATCAATATTCTTAATCGGTTTTGCTGCATCGTTCCAATTTAGATCCCTTGGGTAGTTGCTGTGGCACGTTTAAATCTAACACTCACACTACTCACCCGCGCCTTAATGCCACTCACCATAACTGATGAGTTTGTATGAATGCACGGTCTTGTCTAGACCGCCCAAAGCACATTTTCTTTCCGATATTCGCACACGCCAAAACAAGGATCAATCCATCAAAATCGCCACCATTTCCATCCTGCTCCAAGTTAATGTTCCTGTTGCCGGTCCAATAAGCTCCAACTGAGAGCGCCTACTGTAAGGATTTGGCAATCACACCGGTTCTACCAGCGAAGAAAAGCGGTATAAATTAACTGGAAAATAAATCTGTTTACCTGTCGGTGAATGGGACGCCGCATGAGGACGCTAGTAGACGTTTCCGTTTTACCGTGGCGCACGTCACAGCTATTGACCGGTCTGAAGGAAATTCGCTTCGACGTAATATCCCCCCGCATAAAAAAAAACAACCGGAAGGGTTCTCACTGCCTCTCCTTCATTTTCCGCACTCATCGTGCCTGGAAAACGGCTTCGCTAGACTGATGTTGATACACTGAAACTTTTGTTTCGTCACGCCCCAAACGCGGACGCCAAAAACGCGAAACAACGGTGTAGAAATTTGTGTTTACCTTCCCTTTTTTCGTTGTTGCCATTGTTGTTGGCGCTCCCCTTCCACCTACTTTTCATTTTCAATATTATTTCGCTCAGCACTCTCCCATCGGTTGTCGTTTTCGGTGGAAGCGGTTTTCCATTTTCCATCCCGTGCACATCATCATCAATTTTCGTTATATTTCAATCTAGCCCCGAACGTGCTACCGCAAAGGAATTGGAGTTTATGCAAAACTGGTTCGACCCTGGGTGGAAAAAGTTTGTGCGAAATAAAAACACGCCACACCACACTTTGCCACCATTTTCCACTGTGGATTGAAAGCGGTGTATGAGCTACCGGGTAACAATCTCCTCAGGGATATCTGTGGAAAATTTAAATCTTGCCTATGTGCGGAGATCTCGCTCCTCTCACATACACGCTCATTGCGTTTGTAATTTTTCAAACATTTCGCCCACGACGTACAGAAGCTAATGATCGTCATGCTTAATCCTGATTACACATCAGAGACGGTTTATCTCTGCTGAAG